>OY757923.1:91214145-91234145 GCA_963585895.1 Sepioteuthis lessoniana | reverse complement strand
AAAAAAAAAAAAAATGAACAAAGTACGAAAAAATTCGTGCCCAGCGGCCTCCACGGTGATTATTCTCTTTTATTCGGCAAGACGCCATTTTTCCCCATTTTTCCTGACCGGAGAGTGACCCATTCACAGGAAATTTCTTCCTCTTTTTTTTCTCTTTTCTTATTTCATGTTATTCATTTTTCTTAAATATGCACTTTTTGCTTTATTATTTTTAATCAAATTCTTTAAATGGAGGAAGTTGTCGGGTTGGTAAGAAGAACGGGAATCATTTCTGGTTTTTAAAAGGCGCGCGCACACACACACACACACACACACACACATGCATACTTACTGTAAAAGCAAAAAAAAAAAAAAAAAAAAAACAAAGCAAAACAAAGCAAAACAAAAAAAACACCCCCAAGTTTTGCAAGGGGGCTGCTTATCAAAAGACCAGTATTAATATTTATGTCGATACACAGCAAATTTATAACAAGGAAGAAGGAAACTGCCGCTCCGAGAGAAAATTTCTTCTAAGTAGACGGTGAAAGGGTGAAGTTACTTGAAAATTTCTTAGACATGACCGAACAAATGCCGCGGATAAAATATTCGATTGTCTTAACATCTTATCACTCCGTATAAACCCTAAATAATTGACTTATATCTCAGTTTCAGACTTTATTGCTTAATGGTAAATCAACCAGGTAGTATCTAATATATATATATATATATATATATATATATATATATATATATATATATATATATATATATATATGTATTATACAGTCCAGTTAAACCGGAGTCTTGAATAATTCCGTCAGGACAAAAAATCATTCATTTATGAACATTTAAATTTTCCTGGTACCCCCCCCCAAAAAAAAAAACATCATTTGGCAATTAAAATTTTTTTTCATCTTGCCACTCGATACGAGAAACCAACCTCTTCACGTTGCCGTCACATTAGATATCCTTTTAATTATATTTACCACCCACACAGCTCGGGCAGGATATGACACAAGGTCAATTTTTAAAGCGGAGTTTAACAGGTTTGAATTCAGAGTTTTCCTTCTCCTAGACTAGTTTACTCACCAAGGCTGACGAACCTAGTCTGCCCTACTATTAACCCATAGCTAGAGGGAGAATAATTGGATTCATACCTTTCCCGAGGGTATTAGTGCTATGTGAAATGCAATCAGTCTCGTCCAGGATTTGAACTCGTGTCGCCGTGTTCATTTTTAACGTCGATAACCATTGCACCTTTTAATGGATTGTTGCTGTTCTTTTAAACGAGTAAGAATACTTTGAAACAATATCTTTACATTTTTTTTCTCCATAACCTCTGAAGGGGTTGGTTTTTCTCCTATGGAGTGAATAGGTGAAATAATTTTTTAATAGCCAAATGACGGATTGTTGAGTTTTCCAATTATTGGTTTGTTGGGTTTTATGGCATATCAACCTTTGTAGATTATTTAACGCCAAATCCATTTTTATGTAAATAATCTGTTCTATTTAAAACAATTCAGTTTAGCATAAGTACACAGTTTAATTGTCAAAAACATTTCTATTTCAAACAGTTATATGTAACAATTCAGTTACGACGATAACCATTACACCACGGGCACCTCCACAAATAGTAGCACTACCGTTCTTCTACAAAAATAGCTTTGGCGTTGAATAACCCAGGAAGATTGATATGCCTTTGAACTAAGAAATGGAATTTGCTATGACGGATGAATTTGAGTTCTAGTAATACCACTTTGATTCTAGCCGGCAGTGCCAGTTTTCCCTCTTGTAACAATAATAAGTTAAAACATTTGGCAAGGTGTCAGTGTATATATTCTGGCCAAAATCACTCTTCCTTCAGTATATCCCCCCCTTCTATCACTTACCACCCTCCTCCTCTAACGTGAATCAATTTCTTCCAGGTAAAATCTCAATTTATAATTCAGACCTTATTGATCTAGCCGGACGGAATGTGCATTGACCTGAAAACTTGCATTACAACCCCAACCATTTCTCACTACCAACCCTTGGCAATCTAGATTCCCGTACTTTGATCTGACCTCGAGCCAACAGTCTTGGCAAAAGAGTGCAGACAAGTAAATAAGCAAATTTAGGAAAAGATCAACCCAATAAGTAAATGAATGAGGGGTGGGAGAAGCCCCAAAGCACTGCTACTCTATTTATCGTCTTGCAACAAACAGGAAAAATGACACTACTATTAATGCGCAGCTTATCTTGATAACGATTCTCACCACTCTGGTGATTTCGGGTGTGTGCTAACAGAAACAAGAAAGTTCAACATTGTTTGCCATGGCTTTCACGATAAACACTTAAGAATATTGATTTACGGTGCGGTTCCTTCCCAATATATCAAAAGTGATTTATTGAGTTCGAGAAATAAAAGGGATTCGATAATTTTTTTTATTGATATGGTGTGTTCAATTAACACACACACACACACACACACACACACACACACACACACACACACACACACACACACAGGAACAGGATATGGCACAAGATCAATTTTATAGCGGAGTTTAACAGTTTTCCTTCTGCTAGACCGGGTGCTGTATCAAAATTAAAGTGCAGAGTCTAACCTACTATTTACTCATTGACGGAAGCAAAATATTTGGATTCCTACATTTCACTTGAGTCTGAGCGCTACGTAAAATGCAAGCAGATACATTCAGGATTTGAACTCGTGTCGGCGTGTCGATTTTATACGACGATAACCATAATACAACAAGCACTCTCTCTCTCTCTCTATATATATATATATATATATATATGTATATATATATATGGATATCTTACATACATATATGGGGCCCTTGTGACTGCTAATAACTCTACTACTAATAATATAGAGTGTCTCAATATACGTGGGACCTATGTGACAGCTAATGACTCTACAAATAATAATGTTGTGTTCTTTTTTGTTCAAGATTCGAAAATAGTATGCTATAACAACTATTAATCCTCGATCACAATGCCTTGGACAAGAGAGGAAAAATATTTTGCGTCACTTCTTATTTGGAGACAAAACTATTCAAAACTGTGCAAGCAAAATTTCGCAGGAAGTATAACTTAAGTATCATCCGATAAAAAGCCAAATTTGTCGATGGGTACACACATTTCAAGCCAAAGGGTCAGTAAATAACCTCAACAAGAAGGCAGAAAATCCAAGATTTGGCAGGAAGTTGACAGCAAGATGTCCAGACAATGTGGATGCGGTGAGAGATTCTGTCGGAAGGAATCCGAAAAAGTCTCTCCGAAGACGTTCCCAAGAACTTGATTTTTCACCTGCATCGTTGCCATGAATCTTAAGTCGTTCGTCTCCTTTCTTCAAAAGCTGCCACCCATCTCCTTACTGCGGTCGAAGTACGGTTTATTCTTTTACAAAACGTAGGAATTAAACCGGGCTTTTCGGGGCTTATAAAAAACCTTACATAGTGGAGACCTTTCAACTGAATAACATTTTTTAGGGACCTAAACGAAAGTTCCTGATCGACTTTTATACGGGTAAATAGGCGCATCTCCAATGAATACAAAACGAACTTATTTTTCACAGACAACCACACGCAGACAGTCTCGATGGATGAAATAAATCTAAGCGACAAACTAGTACGGCTTTTCTTCATGCATATATACAAAAGAGGGTAATAATTCTTTTAGATTTTTAAATTTATTTTATTACAGGTTCTCAAGAAATGAACCCTGAAATCCCAGACGTATCCTTGCTATAGAGACGACGGCAATGCTATGACCCAAATGTATGCACGAGCGCTTGTCCAACGAGAGGTAATGGATGCCAGGGTCAAGTTAAGTGTAGAGCGTGCCCACAGCAGTAAAGGCATCTGTTCTAACACTCGCAGGTATGGTTTCGGGGTCACGTCTGAGATGATAATTTTGGAGACTCTAAGTTTATGAGGGATATAATTCCGCCTCAAACTGGATAGACATAACCTTTTATTTTTATATACTATTGAAAAGTATTTATCGTATTTGGGGTCATGTAAGTAAAGTAAAGTTAGCGACCATAGTCGAGGTGTGACCCGAAGGCTCCCTTTTCGATAGCTACTACACCAAGGTGTAGGGGAGGGCGCTACTCCATTCCCAGGATTGCTCCACTTTACCCTTGAACCGTACCTTATAATGCTGAGTGTTAAGCAAGGTGGTATCAAGTACCATTTTTAAAGTCTTTGGTATGACTCGACCTGGGATTGAACCCAGGTCTCCCGGGCCCCTTTTTTTCCACCAAAATGGCTCAAGAATTGATTTAGCAGGGAGGGAAGGGCTTTTGAAAACACAACGTCCGGGCTACCAATATAGCCTACTATAAAAAAAGCTTTATAAATAATTTTTTCTTTAAAGAGAAAAGAATTTCTTTCTTTCAAATCAAAGCGTTTTTTCCCTAAACAAGTTTACGACATCGCTGTCGGTGGGGATTAGAGTTCGTTGACAGTATCGCCTGCTGAGGGATAAGACCCCTACTTCCTGGGTATGGTACTGAATTGTATTTGATGGTGAGGCTCCATTTTTGGATATCTGGAGAGTGTGGAGTACTTCTTTACTGCCATTACTCCCATGCCCATCTGACCTGGAGTATTAGTACCCATAAGGGCTCTATCTATAGGTCAAATAGAACTGTTTACAATTATTAGCATTCAATTCAAATACTTGAAAACGTGCAGCTGTATGAAAATCATTTGTATTTAATAGGAATACTTGAAACCATACAATTGTGTGCAAATTATTTGTATTTGAGAGGAATACTTGCTAAAGAACCACGCTCAAAAAACAAACAAACAAAGAAAGAAAAAACAGACACAACTGTACAAAGCAAAAAATGTCAATATAGATATGAAATTCCTTAACGTCTTGAAGTAACGTTAAAATCAATCAATCAATTCAATTGCAAATTATTAAGATTATATATTTTTAAAGATCAATAATTTTTCACTTAATTAATTCCCAGTGATTTGGTGCCCCGGACTTCTTGCTTTGAACCCAACTATCCCAACTTTAGTAAATTATAATTTTATACTGGATTGAATATATATATATATATATATATATATATATATATATATATATATATATATATATATATATATAGTGTGTAATCCGGATATAAGTGTAATATATATATATATATATATATATATATATAGTGTATATATAATGTATATATAATATAATGTATATATACACACATATATATATATAGTGTATATATAATATAATGTATAATGTATATATAATATAATGTATATATATATATATATATATATATAGTGTATATATAATGTATATGTAATATAATGTATATATATATATATAGTGTATATATAATATAATGTATAATGTATATATAATATAATGTATATATATATATATATATATATATATAGTGTATATATAATGTATATGTAATATAATGTATATATATATATATATAGTGTATATATAATGTATATATAATATAATGTATATATACACATATATATATATATAGTGTATATATAATATAATGTATAATGTATATATAATATAATGTATATATATATATATATATATATATATATATATATATAGTGTATATATAATGTATATGTAATATAATGTATATATATATATATATAGTGTATATATAGTGTATATACAATCCGGATATAAGTCTAATATATATATATATATATAGTGTAATCCGGATATAAGAGACCCGGATGTAAGAGAGATTTTCTCTGGTCCCAAATTAGAGCCCATACTTAACTAAAGATAACAGACTAAACCCGGATATAAGAGACATCTCCGGTCTCCATCACTCTCTTATATCCGGGTTACACTGTACTATCTTGAAATATTCATAACTTGAAAATACAAACATCCGTCAGTATTTAAACACTTGACCTTCTCTTCTAAACGCAGCGATGAACCCACCTGATATTTCGATGGGTGACCACTTAGAAACAGTAGGTTCTGTAAATAATCCTTAGCTTCTTGTTAGACTAAGAAAAGCTTTGTAAATAACAAGTCCTTCAAAAATCACTGGTTTCTGTTAGATAATCTAGGTTAAGAAGCTAGGAACCAGTTCAGTATTTAGATGGGTGACTATTTAAGCAACTGTAGGTACTGTAGTCAGTATGAGGACCGTGAGTCATATCAAAGCAAAGCTTTATAAATATCTACGATATAAGGCAGAGACTAATGGTTAATCCCCGCTGAAAATATCGGTTCCAGCTCGATACCCAACTCCGACGTTTTGAGGGGTGAAGCTTAACTCTCGGCAAAAGATGCAGTCAGTGATTCAATTTTGTCATTCATTCTTTATACCATGTACTGGTTTGTTGGTTGCTTTGGTATTTATGGCATATCAATTTTTGGGATAATGGTTAGAGTGTTCGCCAATAGCTCAGGAGACCGGGGTTCAATCCCGGGTCGAGTCATGCCAAAAACTAAAAAAACAAGGTACTTGATGCCTCTTTACTTAACGCTTAGCATTATAAGATACGGATCAATATTAAGTGGAACAATCCAGGGAAAGAAGTAACGCCCTCCCCTACACCTCGATGTGGTAGCTATTGAAAAGGGAGCCTTATATATATATATATATATATATATATATATATATATATATATAATTTGTTAACTAATAGTTTGTAGGAAACATTTTTAGATAAGCCAGAGCTTTTTTGTTTGAATTCAGTTAAATCGTTTCAAGTATTGCGGTCTAACACTAACAATTCGATTTAACATCTGTCATTTGTTTGCACACAGTTAAATGGTTAAACAGTCCTATTCAAATAAATAGATTGGACCCTAACAAGTACTACCACTCCGGGTCAGAGTGGATCTATCATGCACTGAAAATAATTTTTTTACAAACCTTTCTTTAAATAAAGAAAAATTATTATAACATGTTGGAAATATTACCTTTTTATCTATCTTCAGTGTTAAAATCAATTTTTTATAATTTACTATTTTTGACAATTTATTAAAGAAATATTTCCCAACAGAATCAAAAGCAAGCGTTTGGAATGAATTCAGCAAAATGAATAAATAAATAAACCAATAAATAAACAAATGAATAAATAAATAAACCAATAAATAAATAAATGAATAAATAAATAAACGCCCTCTAATGCCATATAATGACAAAAAACAAAACGGACTTTTTGGCTAAGCTTGATATGTATTCTAAAAAGCAACCCTTTTCACCCGATAGCCTTTCTGATGGCATGTCAGTTGAACAAAGAAATCCGCCTTGTAGAAAGTGAAAAGAAAAAGATTTATTTAGCACTTGAGGCGTTTATTTGCTTCAGAGTTCCCGCTAAGGCGAAAGTATGATGTACTGGCGGTCATCGAATAATATGTTGTTGAATTAGAAGGCAACAGAAGGGGGTTCTGAATCCCGGTCGTGATTCAGGGCTATACCAGATCGAGACAAAAGAATTACTCTGATCCCTGACCCTTCCAAATAAATAAATAAACCCCCTATCTTTGTTGGCGTACGGTTACCCAAAGATTATACAGTATGTGTTGTTTCCTGAGGGCTGGTAATCTATAACCAAGTGGTTGTACCGTTAAAACCCAAAAGGTCTATATGACGTACAGTTTAAATAACAAAGGTGCGAAGTAGCCATCAGTAATATATTATAAGAATTACGCTAAAACAATTTCCCCTTTCCCCCGTCAAGAAATCTGATTAAGAAGAATTCCCTGGAGACACGAGAAAGCAAAATTAATTCTAGAAAACCCGCATACTAGCATCCCTTATACTCACAAATCCCTAACTACCTACCATCAAGTTAAAAAAATAAACACTAAGTTGCTGGGTTGAAATATCTAGTAATCACACCGGTGAGAATCGAACCCACAAACAATGGTCTCGTAGCTAACGATGAAATGTTTAATTAGCTAATGTTCACCTGCACGATGTAAAATACTCCTAGTTATACTCAACCGTTTTGAGTATGACATTTAGATTGCATCTGACGGTGAGGCTCCTGTCCAGGGGATCTGGAGTGTTTCGAGTATTCTTTCAATGCCATTACTTCCAAGACAACCCGGACTCGATTACAGTCTAGAGGTCAAATGAATCTGTTTAAATCTTATTCATATTTGATAGGATCGTGAGCAAAATAAATAAATAAATGAATAAATAAATTTAAAAAATAAACAACCACACAAAAAATGTAAATATTAATGAACAAGAATGCGATTCCCTAACCTCTAGGTGCAAAAATCCCCGGACGGTTTGATATGCCGTTAAAATCAATCAATTAGTCAATCATTACTTTCAATATTATGATCTAATTGTCGTAAAGTTGACGACCGTAGTCGAGGGCGACCAGAAGGCTCCCTTTTCAATAGCTACTACACCGCTACTTCTTTCCCTGGATTGCTCCACTTCACCCTCGATACGCACCTTATATCGCTGAGTGTTAAGCAAGGAGGTATCAAGTACCATTTTTAAAGTCTTTGGTATGACGTGGTTTGGGATTGAACTCCCGGTCTCCCGGTCTCCCGGTCCACTGGGGAACACTCTACCCACTAGACCGATGAGCCGGTAATAAATCAATACTTATTATTCTAATAAAATACATCCAAGGCAATTGGCTTAGGTAAGCCTAATTCAGTGTAACTTCATTGTGGTTCGGTTAAGGCGGAGATTCTTTTAGTATTTTGAGTGAACTTATCCAAAGGAGATATCAATGTTTGATTTTCCCGCAATCACTTTTTAAATCATTTTCTTAGGTTATTTTAAAATCTTTTTTTTTTATTGTAATCCGTTATTTAAATGGTTTTATCTTTTAATCTTAATAAAGGTAAAAATAAAGCTGGAGATCCGAAGGCTCCCTTTTCGATAGCTACAACACCAAGGTGTAGGAAAGGACACTACTCCTTTCCCTGGATTGCTCCACTTTACCCTTGATACGTATCTTATAATGCTGAGTGTTAAACAAGGAGATATCAAGTACCATTTTTTGAGTCTTTAGTATACCTCGACCTGGGATTAAAAACCGGTCTCCGAGCTTATTTGCAATTACTCTATCTACTAGACCAATGAACTGGTTCTTAATAAAAGGGTAACTCAAAAACTTTGTTTGGCACAATAGAACCAGCACTTGTTATCACTTCCTATCAAATGGAATTTCATATTTACCTAAAAATTAAAAAAGAAAAACCGACACGAAGTGATTACAAATAACCATTGTGACTATGAAAATCCTATAATCTTATGATCACGTGTGAAGTACAAAGCTCCTGTTAAACTTGTTGATTTGTTTGTTTTAACATGTATTTGTCGCTGCCTCCCACCAGACAGGACTTGACACAAGGTCAAAAGCCTGAAGGCCGATTAAATTGGGGATAAAGGGGAGACTCGAACCCTGCTGGTCTGTGCTGCTCATCGACCCACTAAGTGCAATGTGGGTCTAATGAGCCAAGCAGTTTCACGAATCCAAATCTGGATCCGGGCACATATGCCGGGTTATAGCTTGAAATAGACAGCAAGGTTTAGTGCTATACATAGGGGACAAATTTTGCCGCACGCCCACCCAAAGGTGGCCCAGCCGAAGCTGGGGGCCTTTCGGCCTCGAATCTGCCATTAATCGATACCCCATCCTGCACGAATGCCAGACGGCCCAGCAAAAGCCAGGTAAGTATTGTTTTAACATGTTCTTAAAATATCATCACCGTAATTATTTGAGTATAACACGCACCCCAACTTTGGGCAAGAAAATACTTTTAAAAAGTATTTTATACATAATACGCAAAAACAGGATTTGGAATTCAATAATCAGCAAAGGTTGATATGCCATAAAACACCAACCACCTTCGATTCTTGAATTATTTTTTAATGGGAAGAGTAGGTTTAGATGGGTTGATTTTTTAAAATGTTTTCCGTTTCAAGATTATTTTTTTCTGATTTGCGCTAATTAATATCTAACCACAAACCATGAGGAGATTCGGTTTTCATTTGCATCAGGCGTAACCCATTGACATGAAAACCGAAAACGAGGAAGGAGTGAATGAAATCCAAGAAAGATCCTGCCGTCCAAATTCCCTTCACCGGAAACACCTGCGAATTTAACAACTCATATTTTTTTGAAAATATGAACGCCCATCACGTTAAGACAAGCGACATCAGAACACGAATATATATATATATATATATATATATATATATATATATATATATATATATATATATATATCTGTGTGTGTGTGTGTGTGTGTGTGTGCTTAGATGTTTGTAATATTCCCACCTTCTACGTTCTCATAAAACAAATCTCTACAGGTACTTGCGTGTTTAGTTCAAGTGGTAGAGATAAGAAAAAAAAAAAGAGGATATGCTATGGAATCTGATTTTAAACCTTGACTATACTCATGATTGGAGTTCCCTTACCAAAACGTAAATAACTTAAGAACGAAAAAAAATTTCCAGCCAAGACAAAAAAAAATATTCTGTTTCTCTTTCCACCCCTGCCCAGTCAGCAAGGGCTGATGAATACGCCGACGGCACCCCCACAGAGGGGTAAGACTTCTCCACCCAATGAGATGTTCTGTATATGATATCAAACTGCATTTGATGATGCGTGTCAAGTCCGAGAGCTTTGGGGAATGTGTAGTACCCCTTCATTGCCATTACTCCCAGGTCCACTCTGTCCCGGAGTGATAGTCCCTGTTCGGGTCCCATCTATGGATCGAATAGAAATATCTAATCATTTTCTATATTTAAAACTGTGTGCAAACGAATGAATGAGTAGAATATTAGCGATAGATTACAATACTTGAAACCATTTATCTCAAAATAGATGAAACCCATTAATATGATAAGGATTTATTACTTAGACAAGTGCAATGGCGGTCATTTGGAATACGTACGATAGAAAAATACATCCTTTGAGCTAGAGAAATCAAATCAATTTGTTTTTTAATCGTTATTATATTAGCTTCCAGGACATGCAATCTATTTTTATGTTTCTTGTCTCAGTAATAAATCATTATCATATTGATGAGTTGCATCTAATTTGAGAGATTCTTGGGGGATTTTATCACCAAATAAGGAGTGACGCAGAATATTTTTCCTCTCTTGTCCAAGGCATTGTGATCAAGGATAAATAATTGTTATAGTATACGGAGGTGCCCGTGGTGTAGTCGTTATCGTTGTAGGAAATGGACACGGCGACACGAGTTCAAATCCTAGACGAGTTCCTCTCCTAGACGAGACTGATTGCATTTCACATAGCACTAATACCCTTGGGAAAGGTATGAATCCAATTATTCTCCCTCCAGCTATGGGTAAATAGTGGGACAGACTGAGTTCCTCAGCCTTGGTTGGGCAGCTAGTCTAGGAGAAGGAAAACTCTGAATTGAAACCTGTTAAACTCCGCTTAAAAATTGACCTTGTGTCATATCCTGCCCGAGCGGAGGGGTTGGGTAAATAGGATCATACAAGTGGCGACATGAGTTCAAATCCTAGACGTGACTGATTGCATTTCACATAGCACTAATACCCTTGGGAAAGGTATGAATCCAATTATTCTCCCTCCAGCTGTGGGTAAATAGTGGGACAGACTGGGTTCCTCAGCCTTGGTTGGGCAGCTCGTCTAGGAGAAGGAAAACTCTGAATTCAAACCTGTTAAACTCTGCTTAAAAATTGACCTTGTGTCATATCCTGCCCGAGCAGAGGGGTTGGTAAATAGTATAGTATACGATTTTCGAATCTTGAAAAAAAAAAGAACACATTATTATTAGTAGAGTTATTAGCAGGCACACGGGTCCCATGTATATGGAGACAACCTATATTATTAGTAGCAGAGTTATTAGCGGTCATATAGATCCCACGTATATTGAGACACCCTATATTATTATTTGTAGAGTTATTAGCAATCACAAGGCTCTCACGTATATTGAGACACCCTAGATTATCATAAGTAGAGTTATTAGCAGTCACACGGGTCCTATGTATATTGAGACACCCTATTTTATTATTAGAAGAGTTATTAGCGGTCACGTAGGTTCCGCGTATATTGAGACCCCCTATATTATCCTTAGTAGAGTTATTAGCAGTCACATGGGTCCCACGTATATTGAGACACCCTATATTATAATTAGTACAGTTATTCGCAGCCACATGGGTCCTCGTGGTGTAACGGTTAAAACGATGGACTGTGGAATCGTAGTTAGCGAGTTCGTACTCCAGTCACCCTATTGTGTTCACTTTCGATCGAATACCATTGGAAAATGTCTGAACCCCTTTATCCTCCCAGCTATGGGTTAAATAGTACCACTACTGTTCTTCTAGGAGAATGGCTTTGGCATTAAATAACCTACAAAGGTTGATATGCCATTAAACAACCAAACCACAGACTTTAAACGCTTTTTCTTTTCCAGTGAATGGCATTTCTATACATGAAAATAAAATTAAACATTGAATTTCAAATTATTTGTACTCATGCTGTCAAAATTTGAGTTTATTTGAACAAGAATTGGTGAAGTTATTTAATTACGAAATGATATAAAATATTCTGAAATATATTGTACATATTCCCCATCCAGCAATGGATGAAGACTTGAGCAGACTGTTTTTTTAAACCTTGATACGGCAAATCTTCAAGAAGTTGAACTCAAAAGTATATTCAATTTTAAAGATTGGCCTTGTGTCCTACACAGCCTGTGCTAGAGGGATTGGATACGTACAATGAAATGCACGTATTGACACACACAGAGGAATGTACAAATTCACATCTGCGTTTACACACAATCAAGTATACGTACGTATGCACGAACGAGAGCAATATAAAAGCTTTTTTGATTAGGTGGCCTATCCTTGGAAAATAATTGTCAAAATTTTGTCGAAATTATATCCTTGAGAAAAAAAATATCGTTTCGTCGTAAATGAAAGACTAATTGAAAAAAAAAAAATCTAATTTCGTCGGAAAATGATAATCTACATGAGGATCCTTGTCTTAACGAAGTTGAAATTGACGAAAAAGACAAAAGAAAATAGAGAAATGAAGAAGAAACAAAAATAAATAAATAAATACAATTTTTTTTTTTAAATGAAAGAAAAGAAAGTAATTTAGGAAATATGTGCCGAGTGCCACTCGGTTATAGTTTGGACAAGCGGAAAGCGGAGAAGATGGGGAGAAGAAAAAAAGGGAAAATGTGTCACGTGAATCGACGGCCACCAATCAAAATGGCGAACGTCAATCGGTAAATACAATGTGAACTTGTTTGGATTATAATCTTGGGTCTTTTTAGGGCAATAGTTTAAATAGTATTTACCTTTCGAGTTTTAGACAAAACACATTCCTCCACGAAATTTTCATTTGCGTCAGTGGCCAAGTATATCCGAAATCAATTAATTTTCAATAGACATTTCTTTGATATATATATATATATATATATATATATATATATATATATATACGAGGATCATTAAATAAGTTTCCAGACTTTTTTCAGATGGTCATTTTTATTGATATTACACACATGAAACTCTAGTCCTCTTCGAAGTAACCTCCTCCAGCTGCAATGCACTTCTTGTACCGTTCCAACAACTTCTGGAAGGCCCCATCGAAGTCCTCTTGTGTGAGCGTGTCAATGACCTTCGTCACAGCCTCTTGCATCTCCTTTATTGTCTCATAACGACAGTGTCTGAACTTAGGGAATAAGCAAAAGTCACAGGGAGCAAGGTCTCGACTATAGGGAGGCTGACGAACTGTCTTAACGCTCATCTTGGTGAAATAGTCTGTGACAAGGATGGAGTTATGGACTGGTGTATTGTCCTGGTGGAAATGCCACTGACCCGATTTGAAGAGTGCTGGCCTCCTCCGACGGAGTCTCTTCCTAAACTCCCTTAAAACCTCAACATAGTAACCCTAACCCTAAACCGTTTGGCCAATCAACTTTGGTATATTGACTTCCTTACTCCTCCCACACCTCTCATCATCCCTCACAGACTCCCTGCCTTCCTTGAATTTCTTATGACACTCAAAAACTGATGCTCGATTCATGCAAGATGGTCGAAAAGCAGTCTGAAACATTCCATACGTTTCTGTGGCATGTTTTCCAGGTTTAAAACAGAATTTTATTGCATATCGTTCTTCTAAAGTGTCCTCACATCCAGATCGCATTTTTGAAATTCACCAGCTGTGACAATCTGGCTTTACTAGGGTGTATTCCAATTGCTGCTGTAACTATTCATTTGAAGCTGAAATCATAAAAATTGGTCAGTCATCTCATAAGATGTATAGCAGTAACATAGTGAATTTTACGACAATTTTAAATGTCCATACGAAAAAAGTCTAGAAACTTATCGTATGTCCCTCGTACATTTTTCTTTCCTTTGTTGTATTTTATTAAAACCACCATCTTAAAGTCCTGATGGAGGTTTACGAAAACCGAAACGTTTAACATTGGCTTTCTTTCATACTAAATTCATCCCTTTCGGATTACACTGTTTTCTATTTTTTCATATATATATATATATATGCATATATATATATATATATTCTTATGTGTGTGTTTGTGTGTGTGTGTGTGTTGTCGTGGTAGGAGGTCTGATGACATGGATAAACACCCACGCAATGCACAGAAATATGAGAGAGGGAGAAGAGAAGAAAGAGGGGTATATGTAGAACGAGAGAGAGAGAGCGAGAGAGAGAGAGAGAGAGGGGGGGATAGACAGAGAGGGAGAACAGAGAGCGTGAGTGTGAAAGAGAGCATGTGCAAGGGAGAAAGAGAATGTATGTGTGGGTGCATGTGTGTGTGTGTGTGCATGTGATCTTTGAAAGAAAGAAAGAAAGAAAGAAAGAGATAAAGAAAGCAGACTTTCAATAAGAGAGAGAGAGAGAGTCGGGGAGAGAAAGGGGGCTAAAAAGTTTTACCCAGGCAAGAGTGTTGCGAAAGCCCCTTTTCCGTTTCAAATGTCCCCAAAAACCTTTCAACGAATAGCTTTCCATCTTTCTTTGTCTTTTATTTATTTTATTATTTTTTTTCTGCTTATGTCTGGGTTAATTCCTCTCACAGGGCCCCTAAGGATCGACTGCTTTTCAATAACTTTCTTTTTTCCGACAAGCTCCGGCCCTCTACCTCTACCCCTTAGGAAAGAGGAAGCACACAATACAAAGAAAAGAAAAGAAACACTTATGCATCTCAGGTCAGCCAACAAAATTGATTCTACAGGGGCAGCACCTCGAGTGCGAGCCGGTACGTAATGGTCTCGCTGTGTCGCAATGGTTATCGAAATGATTTTACAGATCCTTATTATCTCACCCTATCGGTGGGACTTAGAATATGTGACCCCAGCGGATGGGTAAGCCCCAATCCCTATTTTTAGGGGTGTTTTGGATATGACACTTTTACGACAATTTTAAATGCCCATACGAAAAAAGTCTAGAAACTTATCGTATGTCCCTCGTACATTTTTCTTTCCTTTGTTGTATTTTATTAAAACCACCATCTTAAAGTCCTGATGGAGGTTTACGAAAACCGAAACGTTTAACATTGGCTTTCTTTCATACTAAATTCATCACTTTCTGATTACATTGTTTTCTATTTTTTCATATATATATATATATATATATATATGCGACCGGTAGTGGGGATCGATTTCTGGAGCTCAGAGGAGTACGAAGAACTTCACTGCCATTACTCCCAGGTCAACTCTGACCCGGAGTGGTCGTACTTGTTAGGGTCCTATCTCGGAGTCAAAAAGATCTGTTTAAAAATCATTAATATTGAATAGGAATGCTTCAAACAATATATTTTTGTGCAATTACTATGATTATTTTTTAACTTATTGGAGATTTCTTCACACCAGCGTTAGCTGATGGTTTTCCACTGGAGTCTAAGTGACAGCAAATCTCCTCAAATATCCAGGACTCTTCTTAGTATTCTGGCCGATCTCACCAATTCCGTAGTTCAGATGGTCTTCACTCGTCCTCTTATTTCCAAGTCCTCCAGTCCTAATCCAGTGCGCCAATTACAATTGGTATCATCGTCAATTTAGCGTTCAATAGATATGTTTCAATTCCCAAGCAAGGTCTTGGTAATTCTCTCTCTTTTTACTTTCTTTCAGTTTTACTCAGTGATCAGCTGGAACAGCAAAGTCCACTATTCGGCAGGTTCTCTTTTTTTTTTTTTTTTTTTGTTGCCTCTCACTCGGTCTGGTCGTCTGGCCGAGATTAGGGGATTTGTTTGTATCTTAAAACCCCAGAGAATTTTGCGTGTTTCATTTTTCGGACAGATTCTGGGTTGTGTATTTAGCATTTATTCGTATGATAAAAAAAAATAATGATAATCATAAAATATGAATGCTTACTAGAAACCAAATACTTGATTGATTGATTGGTTGATTTTAAGACACGTCAACCAGTCTGGGGTTATTATATGGTCTGTGGCAAGGGAGTCCCGTTCATTGTACGCTCATATTTACTTGTTGTTGTTTCTTAAAGGTTTTTTTTTTGCACAGTTATATGATATAAAAAATTCCTATCTACTTGACTCTTACGTAGGACACTAACAGGCTCTACCACACTGGGTCAGATTGGACCTGGAAGTAATAGTTAGGAAGGGGTATTTCACACTCCGCAGATCTCCAGAACAGGAGCCTCACCATCAAATGCAGTTTTGTGTCCAATTTAGGATATTACTTTTTCGTGGTGGGGTTCTTAAACCTTAGCAGGGGAACCAGTGAATGTATTCTAACCCTGCCAACAGTAAAGGCTATGGATCTATAGTTTGACTAAATAAATACACTCACACACACACACAAATATTTATATATAAAAATAAGGTGGCCGACCGTAGTCGAGGGAGACCCGAAGGCACCCTTTTCATTAAGTACTACACCGAAGTGTAGGGAAGGACGCTTCTCCTTTTCCTAAATTGCTCCACTTTACCCTTGATCCATACCTTATAATGCTGAGTGTTAAGCAAGGAGACATCAAGTACCAATTTTTGAGTCTTTGGTATGACTCGACCTGGGATTGACCTCCGGTCTCCCGGGCCATTGGCAAACAGTGAATGACGGGATTAAGCATCTTTTGAACCTGCCGTGCATGTCACGAATAAAATGACCTTGTGTCAGATCCTGCTTGGTGGGATATAGGAAAAAAAAAATATATATATATGAAGAGTAAATAAAGGATTGTAATCCGACAATATGTAGAAAAACTGATAACAACGATCCAAGTGGAAGGAATGATTTATTGAGAGGTCGATACAATAGCGTTTCGGTTCTACTGAACCATCACCAGAGCCATGAGGGGTGATATTAATAATTTTAAGTAAATAAGTCAAATGACGTAATTTAAACATCAAATGCTGATTTGCCAGTTAAACGGTTAACTTTTTCTTACTATACATATTTTCCCCTAGGTTTTTGTATTTCACATTTCTAAACATCCATCGTTAACTTAAAATTATTAATATCAACCCTCATGGTCCTGATGATGGTTCAGTAGAACCGAAACGCTATAGTGAGGACCCGTTAATAAATCATTCCTTCCACTTGGATCGTTGTTATCAGTTTTTCTATATATATATATATATAAGAGAGAGAGAGCGAGAGAGAGAGGGAAAGAGAGATTTGTCTAGTGCTAAAAAATTGCATATAGCAGATTCGTTTTATACACTGAGAGAAACAATAAACAACAATAAAACGATAAAAGATATAATCTCGAAGGCGTTTAAGAACGCCTCATTACAAATATCGAACCATAAAACAAGCAAAAATGCAACAACAGAAATCGCAACTGTCTCACAACAATTCTTGTGTCCAGAAAATCAATAAAACATCCTCAAAAGACAATAAGTGTCAACGTGAGATCAACAGTAACCTCCCTTGATGTCTCCGGGTCAAAATGGCGTCATCTTATCGATTGACGCGTTTATGATTGAATAGAATATATATATATATATATATATAAAGAAAAGTAAAAAGACCAGTGAATGGGAAAAAATGGCACGGATGGATGAATGAATGAAGGGACCAATGAAAGTGAAAATAGTGCGGTGAACGGAGCATGCGCAATTGTGCCAAAAAGCGGAAATAGCACATTCGTCAGTATTCACCGAAAGGGCAGATTTTTTCCCGGTCACAGAGCATATGTCCTTATGAAATATAGACGATGTAAGTTTCTCTAATATCTCTCCCTTCCTTTTCAGTTTTCGCTATTCTTTCTTTTTGAGTTTTTTTTATCTATCTATCTATCTATCTATCTATCTATTTAAGCCTGCTTCATATCTATCTATCTATCTATCTATCTATCTATCTAAGTCGATTCCTATCTATCTATGCGAGTATGTATGTACGTATTTAATAATTTCTTGTTCATAATTTTTGCATCACGTGAAAAGACATTCATTGAAGCTAGAGTTCTCTAATCAATTTATCATTAAAAAAAAATGGGAATAAAAGAAAGAAAAAAAGAAAGAAAAACGATCAGTCATCTTTGCAATAAATTCTTTTTACATTGAAGCCGCATACCAAAGAAAGAATTTATATCATACTTCAGTTAGTTGGGCATGTAGTTATTTTTTTATTACATTACACGTTGCGAATTTTTTACACCCGCGTTTGCTGATGGTCTTTCACAGAAGTCTGAGAGACAGTAAGTCTCCTCAGGTCTCCAGGACTCTTCTCAGTATTCTGGCCGATCTCAACAATGGTGTTGTTTGGATGGTCTTGGCTCGTCCTTCGATTTCCAACTCTTTCCAATCCCCTTAGGAAGCTTTTGCAGATCGTTTCGAGCAAAACAGTTACAATTAGTATAACCGTCACGTTTATGTTCCATAGCTTTTTTTGTCCTCTGACAAGGTTTAAGTATTTGTCTTGCTTTTCCTTTTCTTTGAATTTCATTCTGTGGTCCGCCGGGACAACAACGTCCTCAATTCGGCTGGTTCTTCTTCTTCTTCTTCTTCTTCTTCTTCTTCTTCTTCTTCTTCTTCTTCTTCTTCTTCTTCTTCTTCTTCTTATTATTATTATTATTATTATTATTATTATTATTATTATTATTTACTCATTAGAGTTTTTCACATCAGCGTTAGCTAATGGTCTTTCATTGGAGATTGAGTGACAGCAAGTCTCCTCAAGTCTCCAGGACTCTTCTCAGTATTCTGGCCGTTTTCAATAATGCTGTTGTTTGGATGGTCTCCGTTCGGCCGCCAACTTCCAAATCTTCCAGGCCTTTTCATAATAATTTAGTTACTGTTCCAAAAGCACCAATTACAATTGGTATAATTGTCACCTTCATGTTCCATAGTTTTTTCAATTCTCTAGCAAGGTCGAGGTACTTATCTCTCTTTTCACATTTATTCAGTTTTATTCTGTGGTCAGCCGGGACAGCAAAGTCGACATTTTTTGCAGGTTTTCTTTTTTTTTGTCGATTATTATAAGGTCTGGTTTTCTGGCCGAGATTAGGTGATCCGTGTGTAGGTCTATTATTATTATTATTATTATTAATTTTATTATTAAACACTTTTGAGAGTTTTTGGGTTGGATGTTTGGGTTTTATTGCATATCAACCTTTGTAGGTTATTTAATGCAAAATCCATTTTAAAAGAAATAATCAGTTTAATTTCAAGCAATTCAGTTTAGAATGAGTACATAGTTTAATTGTCAAAAACATTTCTAATTCAGCTAATTAATTTCAGTATAAGTATAGATTTTGTTTACACACAGTTAAGTGTTAAAACAGTTCTATATTAAACAATTCAGTTTAGCGTAAGACAAGTTTCAATGTCAAAAATAGTTCCATTTCAAACAATTCAGTTTAGCGTAAGACAAGTTTCAATGTCAAAAACAGTTCCATTTCAAACAATTCAGTTTAGCGTAAGTACGCTGTTTAAATCGAAGTACACAGTTTAATTATCAAGACATTTCTATTTCAAGCTATTCAGCTTAGCATAAGAATGCACTTTAGTTCTATTTAACCCACAGATAGGACCCTTTTCATGTGCTACCACTCCGAGCCTGAATGGACCCGGGAGTG
>OY757923.1:91179145-91209145 GCA_963585895.1 Sepioteuthis lessoniana | reverse complement strand
GGACTAGGTTCTTCAGCCTTGGTGAGGCAACTAGTCTAGGAGAAGGAAAACTCTGAATTCAAACCTGTTAAACTCCGCTTAAAAACTGACCTTGTGTCATATCCTGCCCGAGCGGAGGGGTTGGTAAATAGTACCATCTAAGGTTTAAATAGTATCTCTACTGTTATCCTTTAAGAATTGCTTTAGCATTAAATAACCCACGAGGTTTGATATGACATTAAACAAAGAAACAAGACAATACATTTATTTATGCATACATATCTCTGTACGCATCCGAATCTTCATCAAATATCGCTCGTCTGGGGCTGTAGAAAGCACCGACAACATCTCTGCAAAGGGGTAAGATTCCCCCCCCCTCAATGAATGTCCTGATATGACACTAAATAATCTGAGTCTCCAGTAATACTGGAGTTTTGGTTTGGGTTTTATGGCATATCAACCTTTGTAGGTTATTTAATGCCAAATCCATTTTATATAAATAATCAGTTCTAATTCAAACAATTCAGTTTAGCATGAGTACACAGTTAAATAGTCAAAAACATTTCTATTTCAAACTATTCAAGCAGTTATTTATAATAATTCAGTTTAGTGTAAGTACAGTTTCAATGTTAAAACAGTTAAATCTCAAATAATTTAGTTTAGCATAAGTACGAAGTTCTTTTTTAAACAATTCAGTTCAGCATAAATACGCAGTTTAAATGTATAAAAACAATAAACACCAACCATCGTTTAGTTCTATTTAACCCATAGATAGGGCCCTATCAGGTGCTACCACTCCGAGCCAGAGTGAACCTGGGAGCGATGGGAATAAAGGGGTACTCCGTATTCCCCAAAGCTCCAACATTGCTGGGACCTCACCATCAGATTGTTTAGTGTCATATCCAGGACTCTCGTTGGTGGTGGTGGGGGGGTCTTACCCCCCTGTAGAGAAGCAGTCGGTGTATTCTGCAGCCCAAGCCGACTGGGCAATGCAGTTTTGGGAAATGCCGTGTACCTCTTCATTGCCATTACTCCCAGGTTCACTCTGACCCGGAGTGGTAACACCTGAAAGGGTCCTATCTATGAGTCAAATAAAACTGTTTGAAATTTAAACTGGGTGCAAATGCTAAATTGAATTGTTTGAAATAGAAATGTTTGATCATTTCACTGTGTGTATCTGCAAATCATATATCTAATATATATGTAAAACAGGATTTAGCATCAAATAATCAACAATGGTTGATATGTCAAAAATCCAAATCAAACCAAGCCAGACTTAAATTTCACCGGAAGGAAACATTATCAAGAAAATGTACTAATAATGTTAATAAAATTCAGTGTTAACTTTGAATAATCGTGTATTTAAAGTATAGTTGATATGTCATAAAAGCAATCCACCAATCCTCTTTCAGTTTCGTTAATTCTTGGGGTTTTTTGTTTTGTTTTATTTTACTTGTCAGTTCTTTTTCGTAAAATTGTTATCATAGAAACGTAAGAACCAGACGATATCTTTTTACTTATTTCTTTTTTAAATCTCGAGCTTTACGTGACAGTAGCAACCAAGACCGAGTAGAAATTATTGAAAACTGAAATACCTTTAGGTTTTCAGAGATTTTTCTAAAAGACTCCGTTACACAAACACTTACCTACAAAAGAAAGAAAGAGAAAAAAAAAAAATTATTAATAAAAGGTTATTGGTCGAGGCAGTTTTGAGCACCAAGTTAATTTCGATGATCAGTTCGTTAGTGTCGCGAGGTTATTCCTCACTAGGTACTTCACTAAATAAAGCTAATGTAATGAAGTAAATGTCAGATAGCAATGCTTGAAAGTATTTAACTATGTGCAAACAATAAATAATAGCAATACCTATGTGTAAACAAGCAAACAAATGACTGGTATGAAATACAATTATTAGCGTTAAATAGCAATACTTGAAAGCATTTAGAATTACTTGTGTGAGCAATATTTGAAACCATATAACTGTGTGAAAACAAATGACTGATATGTAATAGAATTATTAGTGTTGAATAGCAATACTTGAAAGCATTTAGAATTACTTGTGTGAGCAATATTTGAAACCATATAACTGTGTGCAAACAAATGACTGATATGTAATAGAATTATTAGTGTTGAATAGCAATACTTGAAAGCATTTAGAATTATTTGTGTTCGCAATATTTGAAACTATATAACTGTGTGCAAACAAATGACTGATATTAAATAGAATTATCAGTTTCTGATAAAGAAAACTGAAACAAATAATTAACATAATATTGAATTATTAGTATTAGATAATACTTGAAATCCTTTAACAGTGTGCAAGCAAATGATAAACAGTGATTTGAATTAGTGTTAGATAAAAATACAGGAAACGATTTAACTATGTGCAAAAAATGAAGACCTGTTTTTTTTTACCTACAAACTATTCGCTTGCAAATCATAACTATATGTATCAACAGGATTCGGCATTAAATAGCTCACAAGGTTTGATATGCCGTAGAATTCAACAAAACACTGGAATACTTGATAAATAGGAATTCTAACATTGAATAACAATACCTGAAACGATTTAACTGCGTTTAAACAAATGAGCTCTAACAACTCGTCTAAATATAAAGTTACTGAGAAACTGGATGACGAGTCAATACACTGAACGATATATATATATATATGTATGTGTGTGTGTGTGTGTGTGTGTAAACAGGATTTGGTATCAATAATAATCAAAAGTTAGCAACCTCCGTCATTGAACCAAATTGGCATGATGGTTAGAGTGTTCGCCAATGGCCCGAGAGACCTGGGTTCAATCCTTGGTCGAGTCATACCAGGCTAAAAAAATCGTACTTGTTGCCTCCTTGCTTAACATTCAGCATTATAAGGTACGGATGAGGAGTAGTGGAGCAATCCAGGAAAGGAGTAGCACCCTCCCCTATCCCTTGGGGTAGAAGCTATCGAAATGGGAGCCTTCGGGTCACCCTCAACCACGGTCGCCAACTTTACTTACTTATGAACTAAAATTAAGTATCACTCATGTTGTTGAATACTCCTTATTCTTTATCTTATACTTATTCTATTTGGTTGAATTCTCTGGTCGTCTTCGGATGGCCTTGGGTTTATCTTGCTCTTCGTGTTCACTTCTGTTCTCATTTATGAACACAAAGGTTTTGTTTGATTTTCGACGTTTTTATTCGCCCAAAATCCTTAGTCAACCGCACAGCTGGAGAAATAGCCATTAATGGAGGTGCCCGTGGTGTAGTGGTTATCGTCACAGGAATTGAACACGGCGATACGAGTTCAAATCCTGGACTGAATGCATTTCACATTGCACTAATACCCTTGGGAAAGGTATGAATCCAATTATTCTCCCTCCAGCTATGGGTAAATAGTAGGGCAGACTAGGTTCTTCAGCCTTGGTGAGGCCACTAGTCTAGGAGAAGGAAAACTCTGAATTGAAACCTGTTAAACTCCGCTTAAAAAATTGACCTTGTCTTATATCCTGCCCGAGCGGAGGGGTTGGGTAAATATGATTAATGGCGTCAGCTTGTTGCAGCGCCTGGACTACTCACATTAACTCTACCCAACTGATCCGTTCTCATGGCAGAACCAACCAATCAGAGAACTGCTAAAAAGGTCAGCCCCGAGGTCAAGTCTTGTCTGTCATATCACTGGTTATTTTCCATGACTCTCCTTCTAACAAATTACAAGTTAACTTTTAAATTTATATATATTTACCAACCCCTCCGCTCGGGTAGGATATGGCACAAGGTCAATTTTTAAGCGGAGTCTAACAGGTTTCAATTCAGAGTTTTCCTTCTAGATTAGTTGCCTCACCAAAGCTGAAGAACCTAATCTGCCCTACTATTTACCCATAGCTGGAGGGAGAATAATTGGATTCATACCTTTTCCAAGGGTATTAGTACTATGTGAAATGCAATCAGTCTCGTCCAGGATTCGAACTCGTGTTGCCGTGTCCCTTTCCAACGACGATAAACATTACACCACGGGTACCTTTTGAATTTTTATATTTCGAATCTTACACTTATTTTACAAAATGAACAGGCAATCTTTTGTAATCTATTCTTTATAAATGAAAAGGTGCTGACAACGATGGGATAGCTCGTTTGTGTAGCGTGTTTGATACTCATGGGTGCTCTACCACAATAGCCTTGTGTCATACTAAGCCAAAAATCATGTCATCTTACATCATCATACTTCCATATACATGCTGTGAAGATACGCTTAGCGTAACGGTTACCGTGATAGTGTATAGAATTGGTGACCGCTTATTCAAACCAGAGACGAGACTGGTTGAGATTTCCTTCGCGCTAATGCCCCTGGGACAGACATAAATCCATCTGTTCTCCCTCCAGAAATTGGCAAATAGAAATCTAAATTGGATTCTTTAGCCTTGGTTAGACAACCAATCCAGGAAAAGGAAATCTCTGCAGCTTAAAATGACCTTGTACCACATCTTACCCGTAGTGTGGGGAATCGGTAAATAGACACATGTTTATATGTAATTGCCCGATTCCTTCATTATAGTTAAGGTATTACACAATGCCAGTGTTTAGGAAGAATAAAGCCCTTACACTGGTTTACCTATATAGAGGCGGTCGTGGTATTTCAGTCATCGTCGCAAGAAATCGAAACGTCAACCCGATTTCAAGCTCTGAACGCAGCTGTAAGCATTTCACATCGTGCTAATATCCAGGGGAGAGGTGTAAATCCAAATATTTTTCTTCCTGCTATAGGTGAATAGCAAGGCAGACTGGGCTCTTTAACGTTAATATGGCAACCATCTAGGTGAACGAAAACTTTGTTTCGTGTGCATGGGCTGGGTGAATAAATTCACTGGTTTGCCTGCCTATGATGCTAGAGACCTCAGTCTACCCGGCTATTTACCAATACCTGAAATGAGAAGAGAGAAATTCATCTTTCTGAAGAGCATTGACGCTAAGTGAAACCCTGTGAGTCTAATCTAGGATTTGAACTCGGGTCGCCAAATCCATTTACTGCGATGATAACATACATCACGCCTTCAGATGAACGCTTGAAGTATTTGTTGGGTAATTATATATGTAATCATAAGAGTGAATGGAGGTTTCGATATATTTGTTTAGTGAATCATATCCGATGTACCACAGGTTACCTTTCGTTTGTATTTTAATACGACACTTTACTTTTGGCCTCGTAAATACAGCTATATCAACAAGGGTAACGACAACAGCAGCAGATTGTGGGAACCTAAGCAAACAGACATATACATCTGATGAAAAAGCTCTTATAGACCTCGATTCTGTCCATTGTGGACGCTGCAAGTCTTGCAAGTGCATGCGCATGCGCACATAACTCGACCATACTTTCGGTTGAGACGACACGCCTAAACACGTACTTACGAAGAGAGACATATCGTATACTTTCCGCAAAATCTGCTGGATTCTGTTCGGATGATCAGGGAAGCTATCTATTTACATACCGTGAAACTCTCTTGAAAAAGAGGAAAGAAAAAAAGGAAAAAAAAAAAAAGGGGGGGGAGTCCTCAGTGATTGAAACGGCTACAGAGGACGTACTGGGAATAGAAAAAATATTTTAGAAAATCACCCCATATCGCTAGTAGAAGGAGAGGTAAATAAGGGACATAAGCGTAAGTAAGTAAAGTTGGCAACCGTAGTCGAGGGCAATCAGAAGGCTCCTTTTTCAATAGCTACTACACCGAGGTGTAGGGGAGGGTGCTACTCCTTTCCCTGGATTGCTCCTGTTTACCCTTGATACGTAACTTATATTGCTCTAATCTAATGAAAAACATTTCTACTAAAATTATTTATTATTGATTATTCATGTACACTATTATAGGCACATTAAGCTGTAATTATTTTTTTGAAAAACTTATGCAAAAAGTAGTAGTTATTTATATAATTATATCAATAAAAACGATTATATCAATATAAAGTTAATGGCGACAAGAAGGCTCCCTTTTCAATAGCTACTACACTGAGGTGTAGGGGAGGGTGCTACTCCTTTCCCTTGATTGCTCCATTTTGCCCTTGATACGTACCTAATATTGCTGGGTGTTAAGCAAGGAGGTATCAAGTACCATTTTTAAAGTCTTTGGTATGACGCGACCTGGGATTGAACTCAGAGCATTAGCGAACACTCTACTCATTAGACCAATGGACCGGTTGAAGTAAAGTTGGTGTCCGGAGTCAAGGGTGACCAGAAGGCTCCCTTTTCAATAGCTACTACACTGAGGTGTAGGGGAGGGTGCTACTCCTTTCCCTGGATTGCTCCATTTTGCCCTTGATACGTACCTAATATTGCTGGGTGTTATGCAAGGAGGTATCAAGTACCATTTTTAAAGTCTTTGGTATGACGCGACCTGGGATTGAACCCTGGGTCCCGGAGCATTGGCGAATACTTTACTCATTAAGCCAATGGACCGGTTGCAGTAAAGTTGGTGACCGGAGTCGAGGGCGACCAGAAGGCTCCCTTTTCAATAGCTACTACACTGAGGTGTAGGGGAGGGTGCTACTCCTTTCCCTGGATTGCTCCATTTTGCCCTTGATATGTACCTAATATTGCTGGGTGTTAAGCAAGGAGGTATCAAGTACCATTTTTAAAGTCTTTGGTATGACGCGACCTGGGATTGAATGCCGGTCTCCCGGACCATTGGCGAACACTCTACCTACTTGACCACTGAGCCGAAGTATAATTGAAAACACATTTCCTATGTATGCATATATACATGTTTATATAGATATCAACTTCCTTTGCCGAAGAAATGGACTTAAAAAGCCGAGTTCAATTCCTGGACAAAGCAGCGATTCACTTCATGCCACCGTCCCCAGAAAAACGTCGGAATCTAACTGTTCTCAACCATTTCCTCTTGATTTCATCATCATCTTGTGCCATCAGCACCGATATCCCTGACCCTCTCTCGCCGCCCCTCCCAATCGTTCATCGCTTCCGGCAGGTTCTCAGGGCTACACCCTGTATCCTCACAGAGCTGCTGTAAGTAGGTTCGAGCTGGTCGCCCTGCTTTTGCTCGGCCATGTGAAAGGGTCCATAGGAGTACATCACTTATGAGCTCATACCTGCTTCTCCAGCAGTGTCCTGTATGTCTGCTTCGTCTAACTTTGATAGTTTTCATGATGGGTAGCAGGTGGCCGTATAGCTGCTGCTTTGTTGGGTGTTGCCTCCTGGACTTGTTCAGTATCGCTCGCAGAATCCTTGTGTAGTTGCCGTCTAGTTTTTTCTCCATCCATTTGGTTAGCGTCTATGTAGTGCATCCATATAGCAGTATCGACACTACCACGGCTTGGAAGAAACTGCGTTTCATTTTATCAGTTTATATGACATCTTGAATTATTACTAATCAAATTAAACATTAGATTTGCCCAGTCGGCTGAGGCTGTAGAATACACCGACTGCTTCTCTGCTGAGGAGTAAGACCCCCCACCCCCAACGAGTGTCCTGATTATGAAACTAAACAATCTGATGGTGAGACTCCAGTAATGCTGGAGCTTTGGGGAATGCAGAGTATCCCTTCATTGCTATCGGTCCTAGGTCCACTCTTGCCCGGAGTGGTAGCACTTGATAAGGGTCCTATGTATGGGTCAAATAGAACTAAACTGTGTACAAATGCTAAACTGAATAGTTTGAAATAGAACTGTTTTGACATTTAAACTGCGTACTCATGCTAAACTGAAATGTTTGAAGTGGAAATATCAATATGTATAAAAATGGATTTGCCTTTAAATAACCTATAAGGGTTGATGTGCCATAAAACTAAACATTAGATTAAACGGAGTCTTGGCTCCCCGAGTTCAAGTTCTGAACGAGGATGTTGGCATATGACTAAAGCTAATACCTTGGAGAAAGGCATGAATCCAACTATTCACTCCCCAGCTATGGGTAAATAGTAGGGCAGACTAGGCTTTTTAACTTTGGAATGGCTGCCGGTCTAGAAAGAAAATTCTTAATTCAAGTAAGTTGTAGACCTGGAGAGGAATGGGCTCCGTCAGATTACTGCACACTGTTAAATGTAGAAACAGTTCTATCCCAAACAATTCAGTTTAACATAAATACACAGTTTAAATGTCAAACTTTTTAATTTGACCCATAGATAGAACCCTATCAGGTGCTACCACTCCGGGTCAGAGTGGACCTGGGAGTGATGGCAATGAAAGGGTACTGCACATTTCCCAAATCTTCAGCATTACTGGAGCTTCACCATCAGATTGTTTATTGTCATATCCAGGACACTCATTGGTAGGGGGTGTCTTACCTCTCTACAAAGAGGCAGTCGGTGTATTCAGCAGCCCCAGCCGACAAGGACGTATAAGTATTAGATAGATATACTTGAACCAGACATCATCATCATCATATCGTGCCACTAACACAGATATCCCTGACCCTCTCTCGCCACTTTTCCCTATCGTTCATCGCCTCCGGCAGGTCTTCAGGGCTACATCCCGTATCCTCACATAGCTGGTGTATGTATGTTCGATCTGATCGTCCTGCTTTTGCTCGGCCATATGTAGGGGTCTATAGGAGTACATCACTTATGAGCTCGTCCTTGCTTCTCCAGCAGTGTCCTTCCTGCATGTCTGGTTCGTCTAACATGGATAGTTTTCGTGATGGGAGGCAGGTGGCCGTATAGTTGGGGCTTTGTGGGGGGTTGCCGCCAGGACTTGTTCAATATTGCTCGCAACATTCTTGTGTGATTGCCATCTAGCTTCTTCTCCAGCTGTTTTGTTAGCGTCCAAGTAGTGCATCCATATAGTAGTATCGATACGACCGCTGCCTGGACGCTATGAACCAGACAACTGAATACAAATTATTTGTATTTAATACTTGATATCATATAGCTGAGCGAAGAAAATGATCGTAGTCTAATAAAAAAGTGTAATTCTAAAAATAAATTCCATGGCACAGCGAAAATAGTCATGATTACTAACACTTATGAATGAATAAAAAATCGGCTTTAATTATTCATAAGGAGTTGACATGCCGTTAAACAAATAAACCCAATCAATCCAATTCCTGGGCGATCCATATTTGTAGACTTGTGACAAAGTAAGATATGCTTGGAATGTAAAAAAACTTTACTGTCTTTCTTTCGACATATTTAAACTCATAAAAACTTCCACATCCACATTCTCTCTCTCTCTCTCTCTCTCTCCCTCTCTCTCTTTCTCTCTGTCGTTCAATATGTTGCTTCATATGTAACAATTACGAAAGAACTGTTCATCAAAGGACAACGAATAACAAAAGAAAAAATCTACACGAAATAGAATGATTTATATATATAAAAACAAAACCCAAAAAAGGGCAAAAATATCCGCCATTTTCTTTCCTTTTTTTTAGACAGTGAGGCGCTACTCGAGGCCCCGGATGTAGGATCACGGAGAGAACATGAAAGATAATATCAGTAGCTGCGTGTGCTTCAATTATCTCCTGGGGTCCAGGATAATTTATTTACGTAAAGGTGTTGGTGGGGGGGGAGGTCACTTAAATACACCAGATATCATGAGACGAACTGGCGGATAGACTGATAGAAAATAAGGGAGGGGCCGACTAATGAAACGGTGGACTGATGGAGATGTTTGAAATATAGACAAACGGAAAGGTTACTTTCGTAAATTTAATACATAGCTGGACTAACTACTTCCAGAGAGAGTGGGACTCAACGAAAGACACTCGTACACACCCATATATATATATATATATATATATATATATATATATATATATATATATATATATATATAATTTGATGAGTCTAGCCCTGGGCAACTGTAGTAAGACATCTATTGAAGATCGAACTTATTACAAGTGTAATTTACTAAAGAGACTATCTTGATAAGCATCTCCCAACAAAAGGCAGAATAACTCCTCCTTAAAGCACACAGACGCTCGCTCTCTCTCTCTCTCTCTCTCTCTCTCTCTCTCTCTCCACACACACACACACACCAGATATATTCAAAAACTATCGAGAGGGAAGCTGCTTTGTCGCGACATCGTAGCTAGCGAGTTCGAACCCCAGTCGCGCTATTACGTTCACTTTCGGACTAATACCCTTGTTAAAGGCATGAACCCTCTTATCTCCTCAGTTATGGGTTAAACATGGACTTCTACACATGGACACACCAGTGTTGGACGACCAACAGAAACAGCAGTGCGCGGACACTGGATGTTGTCTGGAGGACTTACCAAGTGCAGTGACCGAGAGAGAGAGAGAGAGAGAGAGAAGAATCTAAACTGTCAACACACCTTGATTATGTTGAATAGCCGAAATATAAATTTCGCAATCATTTTAAACAGGCTAACATTTCATATTTAGTTGTCAAATTTATAATAATGGCAAAGTGATGACTACACGGTCTCCAGAGCTTCAGGAGCGGAGCCTCACTACCGGATGCAGTTTAGTGTCATGCTTTGGGGGATCATCAATAAGGTTTTAGTCAAAGATAGTAGGCGATATTTGCCCCTCTCTCCCATCGGACAGAATTTGACACAAGGTCTTTTTTATAGTGAGGCTTTAGGGAAGGGGGAGGTCGGACAGGAGCCGAGACTCGGGCCCTGCTGGTTTTATGCGGGTAATAAGTTCACAAGGTACAATGCGAACCAGGTGACCCTGCTGGACTGAGACTTACTAAATATAACATGAGTCTGGCACGTATGCCTGCTCATAACTTGAACTAGACCCGAACATTTAGTGCTATGCAGGGCTATAAAAGCAGTTCGCCCACCCGAAGGTGGCTCAGCCGAACGAAGCTGGGGGCCATTCTTAGGTCCCGTCCGATTACCAGAGCAGGCGATAGTATCTTCGACTAAACTACAGAAATTAAACATGCAACAAACCTAATATACGAGGTGCATACGATACGTTTCCAGACTTTTTTCGTATGGGCACTTTTATTGATAGTATACACATGAAACTCAAGTCCCCTTCCAAGTAATCTCTTCCGGCTGCAATGCACTTGATGTCCCGTTCCAATAACTTCTGGAAGGCTCCATGGAAGTCCTCTTGTGTGAGCGTGTCAATGACCTTCGTCACAGCCTCTTTCATCTTCTCAATTGTCTCATAACGACAGCCTATGTACTGAGGGAATAACCAAAAGTCACAGGGAGCAACGTCTGGACTATAGGGAAGCTGAGAAACTGTCTTGATGCCCATCTTGGTCAAATAGTCTGTGATAAGGATGGAGTTATGGACTGGTGAATTGTCCTGGTGGAAATGCCACTAACCCGATTTCAAGAGTGCTCGGCTCTTCTGAAGGAATCTCTTCCTGAACTCCCTTAAAACCTCAACATAGTAACCCTAACCCTAACCCTTTGGCAAATTAACTCTGGTGTATTGACTTCCTTACTTCTCCCACACCCCTCATCACCCCTCACAGACTCGCTGCCTTTCTTGAATCTCTGAAGCATCCCATACGTTTCTGTGGCATTTTTTCAAGTTTAAAACACAATTTTATTGCATATCGTTCTTCTAAAGTGTCCTCACGTCTAAATTGCATTTTTGCAGCTGTGACAATCAGACTTTAGTAGGGTGTATTCCAATTGCTGCTGTAGCTGTTCATTTGAAGCTGAAATCATAAAAATCGGTCGGCCATCTCATAAGATGTATAGCAATAACAGACTGAATTCTCAAGAGTCTACGACAATTTTAAATGCTTGTACAAAAAGAGTCTGGAAACTTATTGAAGGCACCACATACATTCTAACGTTATTTTGATTTATCATCCTAATTTAATTATTTCTAATCGTATATATTTCATTCTGGGGTCACTAGGGAACTAGTGTGCTAAAAAGGAAGGTTTATGTGAGACTTTGATACCAAGAAACCTCCAAGGCCCACTCAGACACAACAAATAGATGATAGAGGGTGCTTTTTGGAGGTGATATATTTTTTGGGGGGGAAAGTGCGCCTTATATGGCGGTGCAGATGACACAAATCCCAAACATATCTCCTAAAAGGTTTTTAAAAAAGACTGGAGAAACTGGATATCATAGAACGAATCAAAACCATTCAGACCACAGCAGTGTTAAAATCAGTTAGAGTACTTAGAAGAGTCTTGGAGACATGAGGTGACTTCAGTGGAAATATAAAACACCAGTTAGACTTTGTATGAAAAATTCGTGAGGAGCGAAATAATAATAATAAGGAGTATAAGAGTAGACACGACTGGGTAGGCAAGGTGATCCACTGGGAATTTCAAGAAATTTAAATTTGACCATACAGATGGTATATGCATAAACCAGCATCTGTTCCTGGAAAATGAGACGCAAAAAACTCCTCTGGGATTTTGAGGTACAAACGGATCATCTAATCTCGGCCAGACGACCCGTAATAATCAACAACAAAAAAAAAAAAAAAAAAAAAAAAGAAGGGGAACTTGCAGAATTGTTGACTTTGCTGTCCCAGTTGACCACAGAGTTACATTGAAAGAAAGTTAAAAGAAGGATAAGTATGTGGACCTTGCTAGAGAATTGAAAAAGCTATGAAACATGAAAGTGACAGTTATATCAATCGTAATTGGTGCTTTTGGCACAATCTCCAAAGAATTGGTAAAGTGACTGGGGGGCTTGGAAATAAGAGGACTAGTGGAAATCATCCAAACTACAGCATTATTGAGGTCGGCCAGAATACTGTGAAGGGTCCTGCAAAATAGGAATAATATCATGCTTTATTGTTTAGCTATATATTGATATTAACCGGCTCATTGGCCTAGTGGGTAGAGTGTTCGCCAATGGTCGCGTCATACCAAAGACGTTGAAAATGGTACTTGGTACCTTGCTTAACACTCAGCATTATAAGGTACGTATCAAGGGTAAAGTGGAGCAATCCAGGGAAAGGAGTAGCACCCACCCCTACACTTCGGTGTAGTAGCTATTGAAAAGGGAGCCTTCTGGTTGCCATCAACTATTAAATATATATTGATATAATCTTTTTATTGATATAATTATATAGATAATTCCAACTTTTCGCATACGTTTTTCAAAACATAATTACAGCTTTACCTGCTGAAAAAAATTAATGGATAATAAATAATTTTTAGTAGAAATATTTTTCATTAGATTTGAATTTATAGTGTATCAGCTATTAATGAGTTTTGATACAAGCTTATAAAATACATGTATTTATCTATCTAAAAAAGTCATAAAACGAACTAATTACAAATTTTTATTTGGCTTTTCTTATATCCTCCTAAATATGATAAAAAATTACGTACGACATAGTATAAGAAACATAAAACGACAAGGTGGCCATATTAAAAGGAAGTAAAATTCCACAATTTTTGGCATGAAAGCCTATTTATATAAAGAAAAGAAAATTAAATTAGGACCAATTAATTCTTTGAAATTTTTGAAAAAGTTGGGCATTTGATGCACCCTGAGACACACACACACTCTCTCTCTCTCACACACACACATACACACACACACACACACACACACACACATATTTATATATATATATATATATATAATGTAATTAGAAGAAAACTCATAACTGGTTAAATTGTCATTATACGTGGTGTTTTCAATAGGTTTCCGGATTTTTTTTGTACAGGATTTAAAATTGTCGTAGACTCTTGAGTATTCAGTATGTTATTGCTATACATCTTATGAGATGTCTGACCAATTTTTATGATTTCAGGTTCAAATGAACAGCTACAACAGCAATTAGAATACACCCTATTAAAGCCTGATTGTCACAGCTGGTGAATTTCAAAAATGCAATCTAGACGTGAGGACACTTGAGAAGAACGATATGCAATAAAATTGTGTTTTAAACTTGAAAAAATGCCACAGAAACGTATGGAATGCTTCAGACTGCTTTTGGAGCCTCTTGTATGAATCGAGCATGAGTTTTTGAGTGGCATAAGATTCAAGAAAGGCAGCGAGTCTGCGAGGGATAATAAGAGGTGTGGGAGAAGTAAGGAAGTCAATATACCAGAGTTGATTGGCCAAACGGTTAGGGTTAGGCTTACTATGTTGAGGTTTTAAGGGAGTTCAGGAAGAGATTCCTTGGGAAGAGACCAGCACTCTTCAAATCGGGTCAGTGGCATTTCCACCAGGACAATGCACCAGTCCGCAACTCCAACCTTGTCACAGACTATTTGACCAAGATGGGCGTCAAGACAGTTCGTCAGCCCCCTACAGTCCAGACGTTGCTCCCTGTGACTTTTGGTTATTCCCTCAGTACATAGGCTGTCGTTATGAGACAATTGAGAAGATGAAAGAGGCTGTGACGAAGGTCATTGACACGCTCACACTAGAGGACTTCCCTGGAGCCTACCGGGAGTTGTTGGAATTGTACAACAAGTGCATTGCAGCCGGAGGAGATTACTTGGAAGGGGACTAGAGTTTCATGTGTGTACTATCAATAAAAGTGCCCGTACGAAAAAAGTGTGGAAACTTATTTAATGATCCTCGTAAAATATTTCGGTGAAGAATATCATTATCCTCTTCGTCTCATTAGATGACTTTATACGCTTAATTTTTGAAGACTATAGTATTTTTTCTGTATGTGATAAGAGATACTTAATTTTATAATCGCCACCTTTACTTTTATTTCTTATAGCCTCCTAAATACGACAAAAATATAACAAAAATATTAACACGGTATAATATAATGAACATAAAATGACAAGGTAGCCATATTAAAAAAAAAAGTGAAATTCCACAATTTTTTTCAAGACAGCCTATAAATAAAATAAAATAAAATTGGTATGAATTAATCCTTTGAAAGTTTTGAAAAAGTTGGGCATTTGATGCACCTTAATATATATATATATATATATATATATATATATATATATATATATATATATATTCTACTTTAGAGCCAGCTCCATTGTTGCATAGATTTTTTTGCCTATCTTTTTAAAGCAGGTGGCAACGTGTCGATAAATCTAGGGCAGATATGTTTTTATATAAATGTCAAAATGGTGTTGTAAAATAAATAGACGCAATGAAAAAAGAAAAAGAAAAAAAGAAAAAGAAAAACGAAAACAGCTTGTTGCTTTAACGCAGTGTTTTGTTGTTTTTCTAAGTCCTTTTCCCCGTGTTGTGCGCATTCAACTTTATTTTCAAAAGGCAAAGATATCATTTGTCAATGTTCGCGTTGACGATTCAAGCGTTTGACTGTCATATGTTGTGGGAAGGACATTCATTCATGGATTTATCAAAAATCGGCTAAAAGGGAAACAAAGAATTTTACGAGGGAAGTCGATAATTCTAGGAAAAGAGTTCTATCAAGAAGTTGTTATACACTATCTATCTATCTATCTATGTGTGCTTCATATCTATCTATCTATCTATCTATCTATCTATCTAAGTCTGCTTCATATCTATCTATCTATCTATCTATCTATTTATCTATCTATCTATCTATCTGTCGGCTGGGGTTGTAGAATATACCCACTGCGCCTCTTGGGTATAACACTTAACCATCTGATCGTGAGGCTCCAGCAATGGAACTTTGGGAAATGTGAACTCCCTCTTCACTGCCATTACTCCCAGTTCCTTTCTGACCCTGTAAGGGTTCCAACAAATAGAATTATTTAATCATTTAATATACTTGAAACCATTTAACAGTGCCAAAATAAAAGATTTATATTGAATAGAATTATTTGTATTTGATAGAAATAGTTCCAAACAATTAAATCTGTGAAAACGAATGAACGATTTTGATTAGAATTATTAATGTTAGATAGGAATATTTGAAACTATTTAGCAGCATCAGATGGTGAGGTTCGAGTCTTGGAGTTTGAGGTAAGTGAAGTAACCCCTTCATTAGCATTATTCTCAGGTCCACTCTGACTGGGAGTGATAGTATCTGTTAGAGTTCCATCTGTAGGTCAAATAGAAACGTTTAATCTTTAACCAGGGATTATTATCAATATTAAATAGAATTATTACTGTTGAATAGCAATACTTGAAACCATTTAACTGTTTGCAAACGTATGATTAATATTAGATTAGATAGGAATACTTGATAAACAAAAATACAAATGTTAAATAGCAATACTTGAAACCATTTAACTATGTGCAAACAAATAATTAATATTAAATTAGATAGGAATATTTGGTAAATTGGATTAGTTATGTTAAATTGCGATTGCTGAAACCACTTGACTGTGTTAAAATAGAATTATTAGTATTTGATCGTAATACTGAAACGATTTAACTATGTGCAAACAATAAATAGCAATACTTGAAACCAGTTAACTGTATGCAAACAGATGGGCTTTAAACCTTTTAAAAATAGTTACCTGCAAACTACTTATGTAACAGTGTATTCAATAAGTTTCCAGACATTTTTGTACAAGCATTTAAAATTGTCGCAGACTCTTGAAAATTCACTATGTTATTGCTACACATCTTATGAGATGTCTGACCAATTTTTATGATTTCAGCTATAAATGAACAGCTACAGCAGCAATTGGAATACACCCGACTAAAGCCTGATTGTCTCAGCTGGTGAATTTCAAAAATGCTATCTGGACGTGAAGAAGAACGTTATGCAATAAGATTCTATTTTAAACTTGGAAAAAATGCCATGCGATGAAACCAGGATCTACTGCTATGACCCAGAGACCAAGAGACAGAGTTCCCAGTGGAAGCATGCTGGCTCTCCCAGACCTAAGAAAGCCAGACAGAGCAAATCCACCCACAAACTTTTGATGATCCCTTTTTTTGACAACACTGGCAGGATCTACATGCACTGGGTTCCCACTGGACAGACAGTCAACAAGGAATACTATGTTGAGGTTTTAAGGGAGTTCAGGCAGGGATTCCGCCGGAATAGGCCAGCACTCTTCAAATCGGGTCAGTGGCATTTCCACCAGGACAATGCACCAGTCCGCAACTCCATCTTTATCACAGACTATTTGACCAAGATGGGCATCAAGACAGTTGCTCAGCCTCTCTACAGTCCAGAGTTGCTCCCTGTGACTTGGTTATTCCCTAAGATCACAGGCTGTCGTTGTGAGACAATTGAGAAGATGAAAGAGGCTGTGACGAAGGTGATTGACACGCTCACACAAGAGGACTTCCATGGGGCCTTGCAGAAGTTATTGGAACGTTACAACAAGTGCATTGCAGCCGGAGGAGATTACTTGGAAGGGGAGTAGAGTTTCATGTGTGTACTTTCAATAAAAGTGCCCATACGAAAAAAAGTCTGGAAACTTATTGAATGATCCTCGTATGTAAAAAATATTGAATTGTCATCAGAGTTAATAATTCATTAAACCAAATGACTTCACATAGCCTATCTCTCCCTCTGTCTGTCTGTCTCTCTCTCTCTCTTTCCCTCTCTCTCTCTCTCTTTCTCTCTCTCTCTTTCTTTCTCTCTCTCTCTCTCTCTTTCTCTCTTTCTTTTTCTCTTTCTCTTTCTCTCTCTTTCTTTCTTTCGCTCTCTTTCTTTCTCTCTCTCTTTCTCTCTCTCTTTCTTTTTCTCTTTCTCTCTTTCTCTCTCTCTCTTTCCTTTTCTTTTTCTCTCTCTCTTTCTTTCTCTCTCTTTCTCTCTCTTTCTCTCTTTCTTTCTTTTTTCTCTTTCTCTCTCTCTTTCTTTCTCTCTCTCTTTCTCTCTTTCTTTTTCTCTTTCTCTCTCTCTCTCTCTTTCTCTTTCTCTCTCTCTTTCTCTCTCTCCTTTCTCTCTCTCTCTCTTTACACATATATATGGGGGTGCTTAAACTGGTTGGGTTCTTTTTTTTAATCTCCTCTCAAACCTCGTGGGTTATTTAATGGCAAATTTAATCCATAGCCGGTATGATAAGGGGGGTCATACCTTGCCCCAAGGTCAATAATTCGAAAGAAAACGTAATGGCGCGACTGGAATCCGAACTGGCGTACACCGATGTTGCAATCCCGTACGTTGGCCTTAATACCCACGGGCACACCCACTGAACTTGAATGGATATAAAAAAAAATTAAAAAAACGGGAGATTGATGGGAGAATTTGAGGTTGCTAAATTAATATATATAACGAAAGAAAGAAATATATGAAGAGAGAGAGAGAGAGAGAGAGAGAGAGAGAGAGAGAGAGAGAGTGTGTGTGTGTGTGTATGAGCCAAAATTACGAACAAATCTCATCTATCCCGAATGGACGACAGTCACGTGAATGATGACGTAATATTCTAGGCGTCTTGTTTCCCCTATTTTCTTTTCTTTTTTTTTTTTTTTTTTTTTTTTTGATGGCACACGCGCCGCGGTTATCCTGGTTTTAAATGGCTGGGGAAGGAAATCGGGGTTTACTTATTCAGACCCTCCAAGGAGTTACCATGTTTCTCTTGAAAGGGATTTTCTTGTAACCTGACCCAAGAAAGTTCTAAACGTATAAAATTTATGGAGTTATTTCCTATCTTCTCTCTCTCTCCCTCCCTTCCTCTCTCTCTCTCTCTCTCTCGTTCTTTGTAAGTAATATTCGTCCATTGGCAAATTTACTTGAGGGTTGACTTGTTTATCGTGATGTGGGCCTTTGTAGAACCTGCCTCAGACTTTTTGGATGAGCTGAAAACGGAAGAATTATACAGTACGTATACACACACATATACATATATATATATATATACACACACACACACATATATATATACACACACACGCATATACATATATAAATACACACACACACACATATACGTATATACATAACGGAAGAATAGTACATTAGAGTACCACAGATTCGCCCGAACAAAACTCTTCAAGTTCCTCCTTTTCTCGGGTTGCCCTACAAAGACCCCAGTCTGCCCTATCATAAATATTCTTTTTATAATAAGGCTAAATTTGCCAGTTTAATAAAGACACTTGAGAATAACAAAATAGACTTTTAAGAAAAAATCATTTAGGAACCAAATGGAAACAAGTAATACAAAAGAATTGAAAATGAATAACCGGGAGACCAGGGTTCAATCCTAGGTTGAGTCATACCAAAGACTCAAAAAAATGGTACTATTTACCAACCCCTCCGCTCGGGCAGGATATGACACAATGTCAATTTTTAAGCGGAGTTTAACAGGTTTTAATTCAGAGTTTTCCTTCTCCTAGACTAGTTGCCTCACCAAGGCTGAAGAACCTAGTCCGTCCTACTATTTACCCATAGCTGGAGGGAGAATAAGGGGGTTCATACCTTTCCCAAGGGTATTTGCCCGAAAGTGAACGTAATAGCGCGACTGGAGTACGAACTCGCAGTTCATCGCTTTAACCATTACACTACGAGGACACCCCAAAAAAATGGTACTTGATGCTGCCTTTCTCAACACTCAGCATTATAAGGTACGGATCAACGGAAAAGAGGAGCAATCGAGGAAAAGGAGTAGTGCCCTCCCCTACACCTCGGTGTAGTAGCTATTGAAAAGGGAGCTTTCTAGTCGCTCTCGACAACGGTCACCAACTTTACTTACTATTACTTATATATAAATCTACTCTCTTAGACCAAGGTTTCCCAGTTGAACATGAATTAGATGCATTTAATCCGCCACACACAGAAACACCATTATGTCGCCTCTAACTTTTGCTATGTCTACGGTGACGCGCAATTACGCTCAGGCATCCAGCTACCTCTTTCTTGGGCAACATTTTCTGGAGACTTTCATGCCTCTCTCCTACAACAACAAGGACCACACATTTATGGGTGACTACATCATTCCTGTCCTTAAACAGCAATCACGACTTTTGCTACACCTATGGGGACGCATATCCCGCTCAGACAGTCAACAATGCCTTAAATAATAAAAGTAAGTGAAGTTGGCGACCATAGTCGAGGGTGAGCCCTCCCCTACACCAAGGTGTAGGGGAGGGCGCTACTCCTTTCCCTGGATTGCTCCACTTTACCCTTGTTCCGTACCTTATAATGCTGAGTGTTAAGCAAGGAGGCATCAAGTACCATTTTTTTGAGTCTTTGGTATGACTCGACCTGGGATTGAACCCAGGTCTCCCGGGCCATTGGCGAACACTCTAACCGCTAGGCCAAAGACACATTTTTTTCTATATAATCTTATTAGGAAGTTGACAAGCATCTTGTTTTAGGTTAGAGTTGGTGGATGAATTTACCGAAATAAAGCCAAGCGCTTTCCGACCCTTCATAAGTTATCATCAGGGATTGTTTGTATGTGTAAAGATTGTTTTAATAAAAAAAAGGTTTTAGTTTTCTTATAACATTACAAAAATTACGTAAACGCACTGTTGGATTAAACTAAGATGCTGATAACATCAATCTTTACACTTGCAAACAACCCCTGATGATGGCCTATGAATCACAACACCATGAGGAAAGCCGTCTAATTTATGGACCTTTTGAATCGACCCGCTTAGACCAAGAGTTCCCAGTTGAACATGAATTAGATGCACGTTATCCGCCACTTACAAGAACACCATTATATCGCCTCTAACTTTTGCTATGTCGACAGCGACGTGTAAAATAAGCTCAGACATCCAGCTACCTCATTCCTGGGCAACATTTTTTGGAGACTTTCATGCCACTCTCCTACAACAACCAGGACCACACATTTATAGATGACTACATCATTACTGTGATAAACAGCAAACACAACCTTTTGGTACATCTATGGCCGCATAAAATCCGCTCAGACATTCAACAATGCCTTGACAGTAGCGACGCACAATCCACTCAGGCATTTAGCTGCTAAAATTCCTTCTCAACTCTATAACTATTTCCTTCCTTCTTACGAGACTTGCAGCTTAAAGGTGCCCTTTATTCGGGCTGCCATTAAACCCTCTTGAAAACCTTACGGCATCTTCGTTCTTCTCTCTCCTTTATTTTCCACAATATAGCGAGGAATAACGTAAACCTCTTCCTCGCTAAATACCACTTGAAGGCTCGGTGCAGTATAGTTTTCCAAGTCTTTTTTTTCCCACTCATATATCTGGTTTTATGCCACGTTAAACTTTGTAAATGTCATAATGAGAATAGTTAAACTACATTAAAAAAAAAGGAGAGTATGATCTATGGAAAGAGAAGAAAGAGCGGTTGACGATGAGTAACTTCTGTTTCCTGTAGTTTTGTTTGGACAACTTATTAAAGCGAATATGGAAGATATATTCTTAATATAGCCGTAAAGATACACCTTTATGTTTGATGCTCGAAGAATTTAGAGGTAGGGGCATGAACCCAATTTTATGGACAACAATATATATATATATATATATATATAATGAAGTCTGCTGATAACAGGACCATCTGTCGTTTTTAACTAAGTCCTCTATATTACAAAAGTATCGACGATATTAATAGAGTTGGTGGGGGGTTGCAAAAAGCCAGCAGATGTGTGTATGAATTGGTGCGAACACACGTTTATGTGTAGGTTCGCGCGATATAGATAGTGGGTATCTCTCTGTGGGGGAAAAAGAAAGAAAGAAAGAAAGATTGATCGATAGATAAATAGATAGAGAAATAGTAAAAAATTAAAGGGAAAGATAATTGTATGGATGAAAGGAGGATTGAGAGAGAGAGAGAGAGAGAGAGAGAGAGAGAGAGAGAGAGAGTGGTGAGTAAAAAGGAAGTTGGTAGCGTAAGAGATAGATAGATGGACAGACAGACAGACAGAAATAGATAGATAGATTGAGAGAGAGAGAGAGAGAGAGAGAGAGAGTGAAAGAGAATGGGAAGAACATTAGTCAAGGTTAGTTCAAAATCTCATGGGATTTTGACGGAACTCGTTCAGCATCCTGTCGTTAAAAAGATGATTGTAAACAAAAGAAGAAGAAGAAAGTTGGGAGGAGGTGAGGAGAAGGAGAAGAAAGAAGATGATAAAGAGAAGGAAAATATAAAGAGTGGAAGAGGTAAAGAAGAAGAAGAAGAAGAAGAAGAAGAAGAAGAAGAAGAAATGTAATATGCATATGATGTTAAGAAGAAAAGAAGAAAAGATGAAATCGAGCGAGCGAGAGAGAGAGAGAGAGAGAGAGAGAGAGAGGGATGAGTGTAAAGAGCAAAAAAAAAAACGAATAATGCTGACGAAAAAAGGAAGGCCACAGAGAGATAGAGAGAGAGAGAGAGAAGAAGAAGAAGAAGAAGAAGAAGAAGAAGAAGAAGAAGAAGAAGAAGAAGAAGAAGAAGAAGAATATAATAATATGCAGGTGATGAAAAGAAACAAGGTAATGATGGAATGAATATATATATATATATATATACATATAATTTCTCCTGAGAGAGAGAGAGAGAGAGAGAGAGAGAGAGAGAGAGAAATGTTGAAGAGATATAGAAGTACAGCATCATGTTTACTCATCCAAAAATTATCCCCTGACATGAAAACAACCAGGGGTGTTATATCAATTATCACCGACCCTTCCATGAGATTAAATAAGATAACATCTTTTTTTTTTTCTTTTTGCTTAGAATCTTGGATCCGTCTGTTTTAAAACAGATCTTTATCTCAATATATACCCTAAACATTTTTCACCCAACCTCTTTTCCAGTTTAATTTTCAATGACAAATCAGGCAAAATTACTTCGGTCATTTTTTTTTTAACAAAGACCAACAGAAGGTCGAAAGTTCGGTTGAATCTTTAACTTATAACACGAGGGCAGATGATATTACCATTTTAACATAAATGGCAGTTGACGTTGTATCGTTCTGTCGCCCCTTGTTATATTAAAAGAAAAAAAAAAATGAAGGCGTAGATATTGATGGTTTTCAATAGAGTAGTGTTATGATAGCGAGAATAAAGGGTACCTCTATGTTGCAAGTCTCGTAGGAAGGAAGGAAGGAAATAGTTATGGAGCTGAAAGGGAATTTTAGCAGCTAAATGCCTGAGCGGAACGTGCGTCGCTACAGTTAAGGCATTGTTGAATGTCTTAACGGAATTATGTGTCGCCATAGGTTGTGTTTGCTGTTTAAGGACAAGAATGATGTAAAGTAAGTTAGCGAACGTAATCGAGGGCGACCAGAAGGCTCCCTTTTCGATAGCTACTACCGGGACATTGGCCCAGCGGTTAGAGTGTTCGCCAATGGCCCGGGAGACCTGGGTTCAATCCCAGGTCGAGTCATACCAAAGACTTTAAAAATGGTACTTGATACCACCTTGCTTAACACTCAGCATTATAAGGTACGGTTCAAGGGTAAAGTGGAGCAATCCTGGGAATGGAGTAGCGCCCTCCCCTACACCTTGGTGTAGTAGCTATCGAAAAGGGAGCCTTCGGGTCACCCTCGACTATGGTCGCTAACTTTACTTTTACTTTACTACACCGAGTCGTAGGGGATGGAGCTACTCCTTTCAAATGTGTGTTCCTAATTGTTGTAGGAGAGTGGCATGAAAATCTCCAGAAAATGTTACCCAGGAATGAGGTAGCTGGATGTCTGAGCGTAATTGCGCGTCGCTGTCGACATAGCAAAAGTTAAAGGCGACATAAAGGTATTCCTGTGTGTGGCGGATTAAATGCATCTAATTCATGTTCAACTGGGAACCCTTGGTCTAAGAGAGTAGACTCAAGAGGTCCATAAATTAGATAACTTTCCTCATGGTGTTGTGATGCTGCTGCTATGAAGGGAGCGGACAGAAAGTACGTCCGTCCTTCCCAGAAGGTTCTGATGAAGAGAGTGTTTGGCGGGTTTTCGCCATTTTTATGTTGTCCGGAAAAATGGTCCGGGCTGAATAGGATAAGTCATCTTCATTGGGTGAAAATATGTGACGACAATAACGGTCAAATTAATTTACGCGCTAAAAAAGTACGAAGTTCTTTCTGCTACAAACTCATAATAATGAGAAATAAAATATAGGAATAAGGTAAGAAATCATAAAGATCACCCACAGATATTAATCTCAAGATCTTGAATTATTCCAATATTTTCTCTCAAAAGTCGTGCATGAGACCAGCAGATCCAGCCATAGCAGAAAAGCCTAGGAAATTTTTGGACTCTGTACATCTGTGGAAAACGCGTGATGTCATGATCAGCGAGTTAGGCGAACAGATCATAGTTATTGAGTTCAAGTCTCACTGGGTGCCCTATTCTTCTGGCCTTGTGCCACCGCTAGGCAAAGCTTAGTAAATAACCAATATCTAAGGAAAATTAAAAAGATAAATAAATTTAAAAATAAAAACGTTTTAATCTTTTTTCTAAGAAATGAGTGAGAATTAAAAAAATATTTGATTTTAACTGCATGTCAACCCTTCTTGGGTCATTTCCTGCTAAGGGGTTCGGTAACCTCTATCATTGTACGTTCATACTTATGTGTTATATGTAATTGTTTTTGTTGTAGAGAAGCTAGAAACCCTTCAGCACTCTACCAGATGGCCTGGCTCATAGCCTTAAACATTCTTCGATTAAGGACTTCAACAGTTGATCAATAAATTGGTCGGGGCTGCCTGGTGTGGGTGCCGGGGAGGCCTAGCATTCGCGTCATGTGGCCGAGGCTGACTTACTCATCGAACCTCAGTGGGCCGTTAATCCAAGTTCTAACCTTCCTCGGAGAAGCTAGGTTTATTACCTGGCGCCTAAGGCGCTCATTTTTAGGGAAATGCCGACGGAACCTGATTCATTTTGGGGAACGCCGAGCGTGTCAGGCAACGGTCCTGCACCCGGACCCACCTTAAAAAATGTCTTGTGTCGTACTCGCTCGTTCGGTTGGGCGTGCGACAAAGAAGTTGATCAATAAGACGATATTAAGCTGATTATGCTGGAGAAGCAGGGACAAACTCATAAGAGATGTACTCTTATGGACCCCCACACATGGCCGTGCAAAAGCAGGACGACCAGCTCGAACATACATTCAGCAGCTATGTGAGGATACGGGATGTTGTCCTGAAGACCTGCCTAGGGCGATGAACGATAGGGAGGAGTGGCAAGAGAGGGTCAGGGATATCCGTGCTACCAGTGCGATATGATGATGATGATGAATATTCAGACTGATCATACTTCGTTTTGCTATACAAAATTTTGACCCTCCTCTATTTCTTGTAAGTTCTTTTGTTAATTGTTTGTAACTTATTGTTCGGTGTTTTTGTATGTATCCGTTTAGCACCGGATACTAGTGTTGAATAAATATATTAAGCACTCATTCTTGTCCGTGTTTCATTCACCTCGACGATTAACAACTTTTTAAAGGGTCTCATATTGTTTAAAATCATATATGGGACACTCATTGTGAGGTGGTGGGGCTTAACCCTCTGCAGAGATGCAGTCAGTGAATGCTACACACCCAGCTGACTGGACTCTCGCTTTCTACGATGTCACAGTAAGCAACTACGCTATAAAAAAATACAAAGAAATAAAGTTGAACGAAGGATTTGAGTGAGTTTTGAGGGTAATTCAATCCAAAGTCTCAGAGAAAAGATTTCATCTTTAACTTGTAGGTCGTTTTCTTGGGGGGTCAGCGGTTGTAGGCGTGCATTGAAGGGGCGTCGTCGCACCTTAGGATACGGTAGCGCGTCAGAGGGAAAAAGGGACTGGAGATCTGATTTGTTAGTGAGGGGTAACGAATTGAATGTAGTAACGAACGAATGTTAGGGGGATATCGAGCAGGGGGGTTGAAGATGAAGCGTATTAGTTACAAAGCAAACATTAAGATTAGAATTAGAAATAGACGTTCATAGATTTATTCTATGCACGGACTTATATTACACCTCATATTCATCTGCATATTTCAGATGATCTCTCACTATATATATATATATATATATATATATATATATATATATATATATATCTTACAATGCTCATATCTATCTATCTATCTATCTATCAATCTATCTATCTATCTATTAATCAAATAGTGTTTATCTATCTATCTATATATCTATCAAATAGTATCTATCTATCTATCTATCTATCTATCTATCTATCTATCAAATAGTATCTATCTATCTATCTATCTATCTATCTATCTATCTATCTATCTATCTATCTATCAAATAGTATCTATCTATCTATCTATCTATCTATCTATCTATCTATCTATCTATCTTCCATGCTGATTGCCCTGTCGGCCTGGGCAGTAGAATACACCGATTGCTTCTCTATAGAGGGGTAAGTCCACTCCCAATGAGTGTCCTGATATGACACAAAACAATCTGATGATGAGGTTTTAGTAATGCTGTAGCTTTTGGCAATGCGGAGTACCTCTTCATTGCCATCATTCCCAAGTCCACTCTTGCCCAGAATGGTAGCACCTGATAGGGTCCGATCTATCAAAATAGAACTAAACTGCGTACTTATGCTAAACTGAATTACTTGAAATAGAACTGTTTTGACATTTAACTACGAGTTGACAAAAACTGTACTTATACTAAACTGAATTGTTTGAATATGAACTGTTTGATTAAACTGAATTACTTGATATAGAAATGTTTTTGACAATTAAACTGTGTACTTATGCTAAAATGAATTGTTTGAAATAGAACTGATTATTTGTATTAAAATGGATTTGGCATTAAATAAACCACAAAGGTTGATATGCCTTAAAACCCAACCAACGAACCCATCAACCAACCTTTCATGATGAATATTTTCGAACATAAAGACCAGAGTTGACTGGCCAAAGGGTTAGGGTTAGGGTTACTTTGTTGAGGTTTTAAGGGAGTTCAGGAAGAGATTCCATCGGAAGAGATCAGCACTCTTCAAATCGGGTCAGTGGTATTTCCACCAGTCCACAACTCCATCCGTGTCACAGACTATTTGACCGAGATGGGCATCAAGACAGTTCCTCAGCCTCCCAATAGTCCAGACATTGCTCTCTGTGAATTTTGGTTATTCCCTAAGCACACAGGCTGTCGTTATGAGACAATTGAGGAGATGAAAGAGGCTGTTACGAAGGTGATTGACACGCTCACACAAGAGGACTTCAATGGGGCCTTCCAGAAGTTGTTGGAACGGTACAAGAAGTGCATTGTAGCCGGAGGAGATTAGATTACTTCGAAGGGTGCTAGAGTTTCATGTGTGTACTATCAATAAAAGTGCCCATACGACAAAAATCTGGAAACTTATTTATTCTTAATGATCCTCGTATATATATATATATATATATATATATATATATATATATATATATATGAGATTAGTAAACACATTTTGTAGATTACATTCTTTAACGAGCTTGAGTTCTTTTTTGCACACAGTTAAATGGTTTCAAGTATTGCTAATAAAGAGTTACAATTTAACATCAGTTATTTGTTTGCACATACAGATTGTTCTATTTGACCCATAGATAGGACCCTATCAGGTGTTACCACTCTGAGTCAGAGTGGACCTGGGAGCACTAGTAATGAACAGGTACTCCGCATTCCCCAAATCCCCTCGGCTGGAGTCTCGCCATCAGATGGTTTAATGTCATATCTAGGACACCTGTTTGTGATGGGGGCTTCTTACCCCTTTTCAGAGATGCAGGCGGTGTACTCTACAGCCTCATTGGGCTATCTGAGACCTATGGGACTAACTAAACCAAGCTAATCAAATTCTAATATAACCAGCGGTGATTTTTTTAAAGAACTTTTTGGCTAAGCGAACATATACGACTTATACTGTAATTCGAAGCTTTGTTCGCTGATTTAATTTTTCGGACCGATAAACAGTACGCCACTCTGCAATTTTACGACCTAAACCTGCTGCATTTGTAACATGTACACAACAAATACGCAGATGGGAACATGGGAAATTATCTATTTCTGAGCATGCGCAGAGAATAGCACATGCGTATAAGTGTTGACGAATGTCATTACTTTTTAGGATGTAGACATTTAGTTTTATCAAGTGGCAAATCTATACTTATTAGTTGTCATCATTTTTGTGGATTTTTGTTTGACGTTTTGAAAAACCTCCAGATTTACACAAAAAAAAACAAAAAAAACAAAAAAAACAAAAACAAGCTGGAGAAAAAAATAAAAGATAGAATATATATTTCCAGACTTTTTTTCGTATGGGCACTTTTATTGATAGTACACACATGAAACTCTAGTCCCCTTCGAAGTAATCTCCTCCGGCTGCAATGCACTTCTCGTACCGTTCCTACAACTTCTGGAAGGCCCAATGGAAGTCCTCTTGTGTGAGCGTATCAATGACCTTCGTCACAGCCTCTTTCATCTCCTCAATTGTCTCATAACGACAGCCTGTGTGCTTAGGGAATAACCAAAAGTCACAGGGAGCAAGGTCTGGACTATAGGGAGAGTGAAGAACTGTCTTGACGCTCATCTTGGTCAAATAGTCTGTGACAAAGATGGAGTTGTGGACTGGCGATTTGTCCTGGTGGAAATGCCCCTGACTCGATTTGAAGAGTGCTGGCCTCTTCCCTAGGAATCTCTTCCTGAACTCCCTTAAAACCTCAACATAGTAACCCTAACCCTTTGGCCAATCAACTCTGGTCTATTGACTTCCTTACTCCTCCTACACCTCTCATCAACCCTCACAGACTACCTGCCTTCCTTGAATCTCTTATGCCACTCAAAAACTGATGCTCGATTTATGCAATATGCTCAAAAAGCAGTCTGAAACATTCCATACATTTCTGGGGCATTTTTTCCGAATTTAAAACACAATTTTATTGATTATTGTTCTTCTAAAGTGTCCTCATTGCATTTTTGAAATTCACTAGCAGTGACAATCAGGGTTTAGTAGGGTGTATTCCAATTACTGCTGAAGCTGTTCATTTGAACCTGAAATCATAAAAGTTGGTCAGTCATTTCATAAGATGTATAGCTATAACATAGTGAATTTTCAAGAGTCTAGAACAATTTTAAATGACTGTACGAAAAAAAAAAAGTCTGAAAACTTATTGAATGCACCAAGTATATATATATATATATATATATATTAAGGGGATTTTTAATTTTTTTTTTCCCCATCAATGTAAACTCCGCATTGTTTTGAATTGATTTATAACAAAAAGTTATTTCAATCTTGTAAAGCTATTTCTTTTGAAGCTATTCAAAATGCTGATAAATCAGACAGCGTGGACCAGAATTGAACAGAGTTCTGTCACCAAAGAGTGTCCTGGTATGACATTAAATAATCTGATGGTTAGTCTCCTGTAATGCTTGGGCGTTGTGGAATGTCGTGTACCCCTTCATTACTATTACTCCAAGTTCCACTCTGTTTCGAAGTGATAGCACTTAACAAAGTCCCATCTATGGGTCAAATAAAACTGTTTGGCGCTTAAATTGTGAGCAAATAAATGACTTAGGCTAAATTGAATTGTTAGAAATAGAACTGTTTCAGCATTTTACTGCGTATAAACAAATGACTGATCTCTACTAGAATTGTTAGTGATACATAGCAATACTCGAAACCATGTAGCTGTGTGCGAACGAATGAAAAGTGTTGAATAGAATAATTAGTGTTACATAGCAATACTTGCTTGAAATCATTTCACCGTCTGTGCAAAAAAAAAAAAGAAGCTCAGATTCGTTTAAGAATGTTATCAACAAAATGTGTATATATATATATATAGTCATCCAACGACAGATCTATTTCGTTCTATCAGAACTCTTCAGTGTGGCTAAACAGGTTGGATTACCGAAGCTGGAATCGAAACCCAGTTAACTCAAACAATCAGCCACGAGGAAATTAGCGGTTACGAATCTCAATTGTTATTGCTTACATATATCCGCATAACGGCTACCGTATATATATATTGTCATCCACAGACAGACTGTTTCGTTCTATCAGAACTCTTCAGTGTGGCAGGACGCTCGAAGCCGGGATCGAAACCCGTCCAGCTTTTACGTTAGACTAAGCTTCAAACCTGTCGCCCACCAAGAGGACTACGTTGGCTAAGGGAATTTTAAGGTATTTATTTTAGCAACAGCAGCAGCAGCAGCCTTTGTTTACATTTTTTATACCTCATCGGCTACCAGAGTGCTCAATTCTTACGAAGAGCTTTGCATTACGCTAGGGGCGGCCGACAATTCCTTCGCCAGAGTGCTCAATATATATATATATATATATATATATATGTTCAAGCTGGTCGTCCTGCTTTTGCCCGGTCATATGTGGGGGTCTATAGGAGTACATCACTTATGAGCTCGTCCCTGCTTCTCCAGCTGTGTGCTGCATGTCTGGT
>OY757923.1:91134145-91174145 GCA_963585895.1 Sepioteuthis lessoniana | reverse complement strand
ACGTCCTGGGTCTATCTATTTAAAGATCATATATATATATATATATATATATATATATATATATATATATATATATATAAAAGAAATTTGCATATATATATAAAACTGAAACAGAATCTTTAAGTATATATTATTTAAGATATCAAATTTGATATATACATAAGTACAAAATCCATCCCCTCTCTTATATATATATATATATATATATATATATATATATATATATATATATATATATATATATATATATATATAAGAGAGGAGCCACACTGAAGAGTTCTGATAGAACGAAACAGTCTGTCTGTGGATGACAATATATATATATATATATATATATATATATATATATATATATATATTGCATGCAATTCTATAGTCTGGTGAGAAGTTACAATATTAGCTCTACAATAAAACGCACATAAATGGAGCAGTGGAAAAAGAAATCTTTTTTGATGTCTGCATCACAGCCAGTTGCGCATGTGCAGAATGGCGTCTGCTGTTCATTCATAAAAACAATATGGCTGTAAGGTTTCGTTTTAGACAACTGAGTGAAAAAAAATGAGGAGATATTTTAAAGACCCCCCACCGATTGACTACAGGAAATATGATTCATTTCCTCAGGCGGATAGACCTCATAAAATGGAGCAAAATGGAACTAAATCTCTAGAATCAAACGTTTCCATGCTTGCAAACGATTCTTGCAGCAATAATCACACACACACACACACACACACACACACACACACACACACACACACACGTACATATATATATATATATATATATATATATATATATATATATATCAAATATCAGATGATCTACCCACCGTTGTCTGGGTAGCTCTATCAGCCTAGTTAGCAGGGTTTAGAAAACCCTGACTGTATCCTTTACAGACGTGTAAAACAACCACTTCGAAAAAGGGTGTCCAAGATATGACACTGGAGATCTGAGGAGTGTAAAGTACCCTTCATTGCCATTACTCCCAGTTCCACTCTCCCCGAATTGTTAGTACCTATTTGGGTCCGATCTATGAATCAGATGAAATCATTTGTCTAAGAGAGGTATACTTGATATCTTATAATAATAAATTCTTTATATTAAGTAAGAATAATTTCTTGAAAGTCTTTTTCATGACTAAGGATTATTGTTATAAGCAACCGGTCTATTAGCCTAGCGGGTAGAGTGTTCGCCAATGGCCCGGGAGACCGGGGTTCAATCCCAATTCGACTCATACCAAAAACTCAAAAATGGTACTTGATGCCTCCTTGCGAATCACTCGGCACTATAACGTAAGGGTAAAGGAGGTGCCCGTGGTGTAATGGTTATCGTCGCACGAAATGGACACGGCGACACGAGTTCAAATCCTGGACGAGACTGATTGCATTTCACATAGCACTAATACCCTTGGGAAAGGTATGAATCCAATTATTCTCCCTCCAGCTATGGGTAAATAGTAGGACAGACGAGGTTCTTCAGCCTTGGTGAGGCAACTAGTCTAAGAAAAGGAAAACTCTGAATTTAAACCTGTTAAACTCCGTTTAAAAAATTGACCTTGTGTCATATCCTGCCTGAGCGGAGGGGTTGGGTAAATATGATAACGCAAGGGTAAAGTGGAGCAATCCAGGGAATGGAGTTGTGCCCTTCCCTACACCTCGGTGTAGTAGCTATTGAAAAAGGAGCCTTCGGGTCACCCTCGACTATGGTCGCAAACTTTACTTTTACTACTAATTGTTATTAGTTATTTTAAACCATATATCTGGGTGCAGGAAAATGATTATTATTAATTAGAAATGATTATTTGGAACCATTTAATTAATCTCATCATATATGAATACTTGAATTCATTCGACTGTGAGTAAACAATTTGTATGAGATAAGAATATTCGATAGCCTATCACTGTGTGGAAAAAACAACTAAATGTATGTATGTTTGTTTGTTTGTTTGTTTGTTTGGGTTTTATGGCATAGCAACCTTTGTAGGTTATTTAATGCCAAATTAATTTTTACACAAATAAACAGTGGTATTTCAAACAATTAAGTTTAGCATAAGTTCGCAGTTTAATTATCAAAAATATTTTTATTTCAAGCTATTTAGTTTAGACAAACAATTCAGTTTAGCGTAAATACAGTTTCAATGTCAAAAACAGTTCTATTTCAAACAATTCAGTTAAATATAAGTACGCAGTTTACTTATTAAAACAGTTCTATTTCAAGTAATTCAGTTTAGCATAAGTTCGCAGTTTAGTTCTATTTGACCCATTGATCGGACCCTATCAGGTGTTACCACTTCGGGCCAGAGTGGACCCGGGAGCGATGGCCACGAAGGGGTGCTCCGCATCTACTAATGCTCCAGGATTTCTGGAACCCCACCATCATAGTTTAGTGTCATAACGAAGACACACATTGGAGGGGTTCTTACCCCCCTGCAGAGGTGCAGTCAGTGTATATTACAGCCACCCTCCAACCGACTGGGCAAACTAAAAATGCAGATTTCAATGTAAAATGAATGCGATTCTCTAACCTCTTGGCATGAAAGAACTCTAGAAGGGTTAACATAAATTCAATCAATCCATCGACCCGAGAGAATGTAAAAACATCATCTGTTATAGTATTTTAAAGAAATATCTTAAAGTAAAAATATCTTAAAGTAATATATATATATATATATATATATATATATATATATATATATATATATATATATATATAAGCGAGTTCGTACTCCAGACGCGCTATTACGTTCACTTTCAGGCAAATACACTTGGCAAAGGTTTGAACCCCTTATCCTCCTAGCTATGGGTTAAATAGTACCACTACTGTTCTTCTAGGAGAATGGCTTTGGCATTAAATAACCTACAAAGGTTGATATGCCATTAAACAAAGAAACCAAACCAAACCATTTCAAAAAATATAAACATTTCAACAAAAAATTTTAAAGTAAAAACTTAAAGCTTTCAAAATAAAAAAAAAATGTTTTAGTTTTAAGACCTTTTCGCTTTACGATTCTGAGCAGACTTGATGCAAAAAGAGGTGTCACCTTTCAAAGTATTTTTTAAAAATTCTCTGAGGATTTATAAGAACTATAAATATTTTCCCATGCTGAAAGTAAAAAAAAAAGTTCTTTCTAAAATATAAAGAAATAAACATTTTAAAAAATATTTTAAGAATTAATTACATTAATTACTGAATCCGGGAACAATTAATTAATAATTAGTGTAATTATCAAAAATGTTACAAACAATTATTATCAATTGGGAAAATACAAAATATAAAAAATAATTATTCGATTTTTATATATACAAATAATTAACAAAAATATAGTTAAAGATATTTGTGTGTATTTTGGTTTGGTTTGGTTGGGTTTTATGGCATATCAACCATTGTGGGTTATTAAATGCCAAATCTTCTTTATACATATATATTAAATATATATGATTTTGTTTAGTTGGGTTTTATGGCATATCAACCATTGTAGGTTAATTAATGCCAAATCTCTTTATACATAAATATTAAATATATAGGATTTGGTTTGGTTGGGTTTTATGGCATATCAACCATTGTGGGTTATTAAATGCCAAATCTTCTTTATACATATATATTAAATATATATGATTTTGTTTAGTTGTGTTTTATGGCATATCAACCATTGTAGGTTAATTAATGCCAAATCCTCTGTATACATATATATATTAAATATATAGGATTTGGTTAGGTTGGGTTTTATGGCATATCAACCATTGTAGATTATTTAATGCCAAATCCTCTTTATACATATATATTAAATATATAGGATTTGGTTAGGTTGGGTTTTGTGGCATATCAACCATTGTAGGTTATTTAATGCCAAATCCTCTTTATACATATATATTAGATGTATTCTATAGCCCCAGCCGACTGGGCTGAAAGTTGGAATATAACTTCATTGTCATTCCTCCCAGGTCCACTCTGGCCCGGGTGGTAGCACTTGATAGGATCCTATCTATGGGTCAAATAGAACAAACTGTGTGCAAACAAATGACTGATGTTAAATTGTGACGGTTATATAGCAATACTTAAAACCATTTAACTGTCCAAACAAAGGATTAATATCAAATAGCATTATTCGTATTTGGTAGCAATACCTGAACCCATTTAACTGTATGCAAAAAGAGCTCTGACCCGTTTAAGAATGTTATCTACAAAAGGTGCTTTCCAATCACAAATATACATATATTAAATATATATGTATAAAGAGGATTTGGCATTAACTAACCTACGATGGTTGATATGCCATAAAACCAAACCAAACCGCCCCTAACCTAATTTAATTTTGGTTGGTTGTTTTTAAGACCTGTCAACCCTTCTTGGTTTATTTTATACCAAAATCAGTTGAACAATTATGGTCTCCAATTATATATCCAATTATATATATATATATATATATATATATATTTTTACAATCATTCTAAACAGTTAAATACTTCATAAAAAGTTCTTGGTGACTGTAGTCGAGGGCGACCTGAAGGCTTCCTTTGCGATAGCTAGTACACCGAGGTGTACAAGAGGGCGCTACTCCTTTCCCAGGATTGACCCATTTTATCCTTGATCCTTACCTTATAATGCTCAGTGTTAAGCAAGGAGGCATCAAGTACCATTTTTTGAGTCTTTGGTATGACTCGACCTGGGATTGAACCCAGGACTCCCGGGTCATTGGCAAACACTCTAACCATAATACCAATGTCCGGTAAATACTTCATGCTTAGGAGCAATATCAATATTTTAAGAATCAATGAGATGATGTAATTCAAAATTATCTTAAGATTATCTCAAACAGAATTAATTTACAGATATATAGGACCCCAACAGGTACAACGATTCCAGCACAAGGTGGACCTGGGAGTAATGACAACAAAGTTGGGATTATTCAATGTTTAATGCTTTATGTTTTTTTTTTTCTTTTCAGGTGTAGGAATGACATTCACTGGAAAGGAAAACGGGTTTAAGTATCAGACTTATGAATATGCTGTTAAAGTTTAAGATAATTTGAAAAAGTTATGAACTGATATCAGTTTTTATGAAACAGCCTATACATAAAAATAATAATAATTTTTAAAAATACCCAATATATATATATATATATATATATGTATATATATTGTCATCCACAGACAGACTGTTTCGTTCTATCACAACTCTTCAGTGTGGCTAGACACGTAGGACGCTCGAAGCCGGGATCGAAACCCGTCCAACTTTACGTTACATATTTAATCCATGGAAAATATTCTGCAACCCTAGGTTTCATGAAGTTCTGTCTGATGATAGTTGTTTGGCCAAAAACTTCATGAAACCCAGGGATAAGTACCTCGACCTTACTAGAGAATTGAAAAAGCTGTGGAACATGAAAGTGACAATTGTATCAATTGTGATTGGTGCTTTTGGCACAATACCTAAAGGATTATTAAAAGGCTTGGAGGACTTGGAAATTGGCGGACGGGTAGAGACCATCCAAATGACAGCATTGCTGAGAACGGCCAGAATCCTGAGACAAGTCCTGGAGACTTGAGGAGACTTGCTGTCACTCAAACTCCAGTGAAAAACAATCAGCTAACAGTGATGTGAAAAACTCTAAAGGAGTAAATAATAATTTCGGTCCGAATACCAGATCTAGGGATAATAAACAAAGAGTGAGAGAGAGAGAGAGAGAGAGAGAGAGAGAGAGAGAGAGAGAGAGAGAGAGAGAGAGAGAACCTGTCGTGTAGTGGATTTTGTTTTCCCGGCAGACCACAGAGTGAGGATAAAAAAAAATTGAAAAAATTTTGCCGGAGAACCAAAAATCTATGGAGCACGAAGACTGTGATACTAATTGTAATTTTTGTGCTTGGAACGGTCCCCAAAAAACTTGGAAATGAGTGAAAGAGTTAAAAATCGGAGGACAGGAGAGACCGTCCAGATTACAGCCTTATTAAGATCGGCCAGAATACTGAGAAGAGTTCTGGAGACCTGCTGTCTCTCAGATTCCAGGGAAAGTCCATCAGTTAACGTTGGTGTGAAAAACTCACAGGGAGTAAAAATAAATGTGTCCTCATAAAACGAGTCAAATTGGACAAGTGAAAACTCCAACCTCAGCCAGTAAATGTGGCATTTTATGAAAAGCAGATGAAATTTTTGTAAACATATAAACAATAAAACCGCGATGAACACAGAAAATTTCAGTCACTTGACAAAGTTTATTATTCTTTCTCATCCAACCATGTAAAAATACACGATCACCTTGTCAAGCATTTAAAAAATTTCCTACCCTTTTCTTGTTGCGCCAGAGAAAGAATTAAAAAGAAAAAAGAAAAAAGAAAATAAAAGGAGGCGCACTTAAACAAATGGTTATCAGCATATGAAATGGAATCAGTGATCTTAATTCAAATCCTGCACGAGGCCTATTTTATTTTGCTCAGCGCTAATGCCTTTGGGAAAGGATTAATTTCATCTGTTCCCCTCAGCTAGGAGTAAATAATAGGGCAGACTCTTTAACCCTGGTAAAGCAACCAGTCTAGGAGAAAAAAACACTGCAGTCAAACCAGCTGTAAGTAAGTCAAGTTGGCGACCATAGTCGAGGGTGACACGAAGGCTCCCTTTTCAAAAGCTACTACGCCGAGGTGTAGGGGAGAGAGCTACTCCTTTCCCTAGATTGCTCCACTTTACCCTTGATCCTTACCTTATAATGCAGAGTGTTAAGCAAGGCGGCATCAAATACCATTTTTTGAGTCTTTGGTATGACTCGACCGGGAATTGAACCCCGGTCTCCCGGACCATTGGTGAACGCTCAACTCATTAGGCCAATGGCTCGGTTGTACTCCAGCTGTACTCTACTTAAAAAAGAAGTGCCTTCTATCACATACCACCAGTCACCAGTGGTGGAGGGGTTAGGTAAATACAAGCAACCGAATAAAATCACATTACGGGGACAACAGACTTTCTAGCCATAAGCGATGAATGATACCCACAGACCCTGCAACTATAAGGAGAGAGCTCCAGAGCTCAGGGGGGTACAATTTATAAGAATATTTATTTACCCAACCCCTTCACTACTAGTAGGACGTGACACAAGGGGAATCTTTAAGCTGAGTACAACTGATTTCAATTCAAAATTTTTCTTCAAGATCAGTTGCTGTATCAAGGCTAAAAAGCTCTATCTGCCCTATTATTTATTCATAGCTAAAGGGAAAAATAAAAGGAATTATGCTTTTGCTAAGGGTATTAAGACGAAATTAAACGCTAACAACCTCATCCAGGATTTGAACTCCGATCACCGAGTTCATGTCTCATAAAAGTAATCCTTACGCTATGAGCGCTTCGCATATTTATACAGGGTTATTGAAAAGTAACGCACAATTCTTAAATTCTAATTTCTGGACCATAATTTTGATTGGTTTGGTTTGGTTTGGTTTGTTGGGTTTTATGGCATATCAACCTTTGTAGGTTATTTAACGCCAAATCAATTTTTATGTAAACAATTCAGTTTAGCATAGATACACAGTTTAATTGTCAAAAACATTTCTATTTCAAACTATTCAAGCAGTTATATATAACAATTCAGTTTAGTGTAAATACGGTTTAAATTCAAAAACAGTTCTATTTAAAATAATTCAGTTTAGCATAAGCACGCTGTTTAAATGTAAGAAAGGTTTAATTGTCAAAAACTTTTCCATTTCAAGCTATTCAGTTTAATCAAATAATTCAGAGTTCTATTTAACCCATAGATAGGGCCCTATCAGGTGCTACTACGCCGGGCCAGAGTGGACCTGAGAGCAATGGCAATAAAGGGGTGCGCCGTATTCCCAAAAGCTCCAGCATTACTGGGACCTCAACATCAGACAGTTTTGTGTCATATCCAGGACACTCGTTGGGGGGGGGGAGATGTTACCCCTCTGCAAAGGTGCAGTCAGTGTATTCTACAGCCCCAGCCGACTGGGCAACATAATTTTGAGAAGAAATGAAATTATGAGCGTTTTCAAATATAACAAGGTTATAATTTCCAAAATATTTTTATGACAAAGAAAATCGGAAATTGATTCTTACAAAATAAACAATCCTGTTTAATAAACAAACACATTAACACGTAATCGCTTCATTAAATAAATCGTTTAACTGTTCACACGCACCTATCTTGACTATTATCTAGACATCATCACTTTTTTATAGCCCATTCGGTTGGGGTCGTAAGTAAAGTAAAGTTGTCTCCCTTTAGTCGAGGGCTACCAGATGGCTCCCTTTTCGATAGCTACTACACCTAGGTGTAGGGGAGAGCGCTACTCCTTTCCCTGGATTGCTCCACTTTACCCTTGATACGTACCTTATATCACTGAGTGTTAAACAAGGCGGTATCAAGTACCATTTTTCGACTCTTTGGTATGACACGACCTGGGATTGAACCCAGGTCTCCCGGACCATTGGCGTACACTCTACCCATAAGGCCAATGAGCTGACGTACTGTATATTACTGAGTGTTAAGCAAAGATGTATCAAGTACCATTTTTACAGTCCTTGTGTGACTCGATCTGGGATTGAACCCCGGTCTCCCGGACCATTAGCGAACACTAGACCAATGAACCGGTTAGGGTCGTCGAATACACTTAATACAAGAGATACAGAGGGAAAGACTCTTACACTACGAGTATCTTAGATATGACTCTAAACCATCTGATGTTTAGGCTTCACTTCTGAAGATCTGAGTAATGTGGAGTACATCTTCATTGCCATTACTTCCAGGTCCACTCTGATACTGAGTGGTAGTCTATGTTAGGGTTTCATCTATGGGTCAAATAGAACTTTTTAATCTTTTACAAGGAACTATAATTAATATTAGAATTATTGTTGTTGAATAGCAATACTTGAAACTATTTAACTGCGTGCAAATAGATCTATTAGTGTTAAATAAGAGGGGGTGTCCTCGTAGTGTAATGGTTAAAGCGATGGACTGCGGAATCGTAGTAAGCGAGTTTGTACTCCAGTCGCGCTATTACGTTCACTTTCGGGCAAATACCCTTCTAGAAGAATAGCTTTGGCATTAAATAACCTACAAAGATTGATATGCCATTAAACAAAGAAACCAAAACAAACCTTAAATAAGAATTGTTGAAACCATTTAACTGTGTGCAAACAAATGAACACTGACTTATTTGAAAATAATGTTACCTACAAACTTTTCGTTGAAATATATATATATATATATATATATATATAGTCATCCACAGACAGATCTGTTTCGTTCTATCAGAACTCATCAGTGTAGCTTGACATTCTAGATTCCCGTAGCTGGGATCGAAACCCGGTTGACTCAAACCCCAATCCAAGACTCAGCCACGAGGAAACCAACAGCAACAAAGTAAATTTTAAACGGTTATGAATCGAAATTACTATTGTTTACATACATCCGCTTAACGGCTACCGAGACCTCAATTCATATATGAAGAGCCTAACATATACGCTAATGGCAACGCGATTATTTCATTCGATAGAGAGCTCAACCATACGGCGGTAGGGGAGCATGTTCAGAAGAAATCTGCAGCGGAAGCAAACAGAATTCTTGTGGAGACTTACGGCGACCATACCCTCTCGGAAATAACCTGCAGAAACTTGTTTAGACGCTTCAAAGATAATGATTTTGATGTTGAAGATAAAGAACGCTTTGGCGCACCGAAAAAGTTTAAAGACGAAGAAATGGAGATATTTCTTCATGAAGACTCATGTCAAACACAAGCTGAACTTTCGGAATCATTAGTTGATCACCCAACAGTTTTTGAAACGTTTGAAAGCATTCGGAATGATTCAAAAGCAAGAACATTAGGCACCGTACGAGTTGAAGCCAAGAGATGTCGAACGGTGTCTTGTCACGTGTGAACAGCTGCTTCAATGGAAGAAAAGGAAAGATTTTTTTTTTTTGCATTGTATTCTGACTGGCGATGAAAATGGATACGCTACGATAACTCTAAACGTAGAAGATCGTTGGGTAATCCTGGCCATTTTTATCATTAAGGGTTTTCGGATTATTGTCTTCATCTTTATTGTTATTTCCACAACGTTTCGGCTGATATGTCCTCTGGCCTTCATCAGGCGTTTATCGAACTCGGGAACCTTCACAGAACTTCGAATTACGTCCTTTATAGAATCCACGGGGGTCACCTGTTCTGATTCCGTTAACAATAACCGGGTACAAGTGTTAAGTATTCCTGTATTGTTAATCGCCTGCAGTCAGAATTGAACCTGCAACCTCCAGATGATTGTCTCCTTAGAAGCTTAGGAAACCTACGCCTATGACCGTTACGCTAAGTGTCCTGTCAGAACAGGCAACCCCCATGGATTCAATAAAGGACGTAGTTCGAAGTTCCGTGAAGGTTTCCTAGTTCGACAAACACCTGAAGAAGGCCGGAGGACATGTTAGCCGAAACGTTGTGGAAATAATAATAAAGATGAAGACAATAGTCCGAAAACCCTTAATGATAAAAATCATCAAGCTTCGTCCCAGAAATTTAGACAACTAATCCTGGCCATGCATCAACATTGGCATCAAAGCAAAATATGGTTCGAAGCTTTTGCTCTGCGTTTGATTGGGATCAACTGGGTGTAGTTAATTATGAGCTGCTCAAACTGACTAAAACCATCATGGAAGATCGCTGTTGACTATAATTGATGCGTTTGAGCCAGGCATTGTAGAAAAAACAGTCGCTATACGAACAGTAACATGACAAAGTGATTTTTCAACATGACAACACTAGGTCACATGTTCCAAAACGGATGAAAACCTTCTTAAAAACGCTTAAATGGAAAGTCCTATCCCACCACCGTATTCACCAGACATTGCCCAGTCTGATTATCACTTGTTCTGATCAATAGCACATGACCTGGCAGAGCAACACTTTAGATCTTCTTAAGGTACCATTAAGTTTAGATGAAAAATCAGCGAGAACTAATTCAAGGTCCTAATATATATATATATATATATATATATAACTGTTCTCAACTAGTTTTGATGTTAGTTCATCGTCAAGAGAAATTTTTTTGTGAATATGTATATATATATATAGAGAGAGAGAGAAAGAGAGAGACAGAGAAACACACACACACACACACACACACACACACACACACAGATATGAACACCATTTTTTATTGTTTTCACATAGTTTCGACCTTAGAAAAAGAAAAAGGGAAGAAAGTAAAAAGTCAAAACTTGAAATAAATTGATAAATAAATAAATAAATAAATAAAGAAAGAAAGAAAGAAAGAAAAGGTTGATACAAAAAAGAAAAGAAAAGAAAGAAACGCCTAATAAAAAAGAATTGAAATTAATTAAAAAAGAAGAAATCAAAAAAAAAAAAAGAAGAAACGAAAAAGAAGAAAGAGAGGAAGAAAGAAACAAACGGAATCGAATATGGAGTGAATTATGAGGGTAAAAGAAGGAAAGAGAGAGAGTGAGAGAGAGAAAAAGAATATATATACATACATATACATACATATATATATATATATATATATAGAGAGAGAGAGAGAGAGAACGGCGCCAACAGCATATGGTAACGTTTGTTTTGTTCGAGTTCTTCCAAGATGCGACGTCAGGATTTTTACCAGTGACAGCAGTGCTAGTCATTCCCCGTCCGACTCAAATCTCGGGAGACACATTTACTATAACAAGGGTCCGTTCACAATTATTAAACGACTGCACATGTTTCTTCATATGCAAGTAGTAACACGACAATATCACCAATATATATATATATATATATATATATATATATATATATATGTGTGTGTGTGTGTGTGTGTGCGTATGTGTGTATGTACGGTGTGTATAGTTTAATATTCGTGCATTTAAATTTAAGTTGACTAATATAGTAAAAAATCTTGAAAAAAAAATCCCTATTTGAAAAGAAAAAAAATCCTACCTCAATCTACAAATTTTGTGAATTCTTTTTTCCAAGTATATTGAATTGGAACTTGTAAGAGCCAATTCCGTTTTAATTATTTATTATTCATTCTGTTCGGCGTTCTATTTACAAGTTTATACAATTTTTACTGACGTACAATGTCTCGTGCATATCTCTAAACTGGATCTGATGGTGAGTCTCAAGCCCAGATGCTTTGAGGAATGATGAGTACCTTTCATTACCATTACACACAGGTCTACTCTGACCCAAAGTGGTAGTCTAGGTTAAGATCCCACCTATAGGCCAAATATCACTCTTCAATTATTTACTAAAGATTATTATTATTATTATTAGTTATTTGAAACACAACTGTGTGCAAATTGTAGGTATTAGATCGGAATACGTGATCAATAGAATCACTAATTTTAAATACCAATACGTGAAACCATCTGTGCAAACAAATGTTAAATATTAAATAAAATTGTTAGTGTGAGATAGGAATACTTGAAAACATTTAACAAATGAGGTCCAACAACTTTTTTAGAAATTAAATAACCTACAAATTATTCGTTTCCAAATTTCATATAAACAATAGTAATTGTGATTCATAACCGTTTAAAATTTACTTCGCAGCTAATGGCTCCTCGTGGCTGAATGGTTAGAGGCTTTGGCTTGGCGTTTGTATCAACCGGGTTTCGGTCCCAGCTATTGGGAGCTAATGTCTAGCCACACTGATGAGTTCTGATAGAACGAAACAGATCTGTCTGTGGATGACTATATATATATATATATATATATATATATGTATATTATCAAGAGTCGCACTATTACGTTCGCTTTCGGGCAAATACCCTTGGGAAAGGTATGAACCCCGTTAACCTCCCAGCTATGGGTTAAATAGTACCACTACTGTTCTGCTAGGAGAATAGCTTTGGCATTAAATAAGCTACAAAGGTTGATATGCCATTAAACAAAGAAACCAAACCAAATCTTATCAAGAATTAAACATTCCAGGTAGACGATAACGTATGTGAAGAAAAGTATACGTAAAAAATTCCTTCCCTTATACTGAGAATTACAGTGGCTCTGGGGTAAGATCTCCGACTGATGTAAAGTAAGCCAGGTTTTGATCCCAGCTTGAAGCATCTCGTGGATTTAACCACAAGAATTAACAACTCCAGAAGAATTGCAATACAACGAAACAGTCTGTCTGTGGATTATATATATATATATATATACACACACACACATATATAATATATATGTGGTTTATCGTCCATTCGGCTTATTCTACAGCCTCAGTCGACTGGGCGAATTTCCAAGAGCGATGGACGATAAAAATATACGGCGAGATAGAAAGATTGGGTTGGCTTGGTTTTATGGCATATCAACCATTGTAGGTTATTTAATGCCAAATCCATTTTTATAGGTATAAAGACTATTCAAAAAGAAATTTGAAATATAAAGACGGTTATTAAATTGATTTTATTGAATGAATTATGTATGGGGTTGATTGTTAATTATTTCCCTTCGTATAAATGTTTTCTGAGGAAGAAAAATCATTAATTAAGATTCACCGAAAACGCTCAACTTAAAAACTATATAACTATAAAAATTCACCTTTGAATTTTAGCCGTGATTCGACTTTTAAAAGGAATTAAACTTCGCGTCTGATGATTGACAATACCCCATGAAACTGGTAGTAATGCAAAGAAAGTGTTGTTCCTTTTGTTGTCGATAGTTTTAACAGAATTTTAAAGCTTTTAACAAAGCTTTTAGAAATATGCAGCGAAGTATAGCTGGTTTTAGATTCAAGATTTGAACTCGTGTTGCCGTGTCCATTTCCTACGACGATAACCATTACACCACGGGCACCTCCTCATACTCCATACCTTAACTAGGCCAAAGAATACCATCTGCCCTGCTATTTAACCATAAGAGGGAAAAGAAGATTCATTACTTTCATGGGAGAATTATCGCACAGTGAAACGCAAGCTGTCTCGCTTTCGAATTGAGATCAGGTCTTCAATTTCAGTTCATACGATGATAACCATTTCGCTAAGCGCGCCTCTTGTCGTTTTGTATAAGTATTTGAAGAAATAGCAATCGACATAACAAGACAAGCCTTTAGGCTGAATATTGTGAACATTCAATATCTTGAAAATGTTTTTTAATAGAATTAAATCATTATTTTAAAAAAGTAGCTTGGAGTTCGTCCAAAATCATCAGGAGGAGATGTGGCAAATTGAAAAGGCGAATCGCCCATTGCTATTTGATGGAGTTGCTAAACTAGGAAGTTAATTTGGATCGCCAACCCCATCCCTGCTCAAAATACTCCACGACCCCGGCTATCTCAGGCAATAAAAAGAACAGATTTTCTGCTTTTTCAAATACTTTTTAGGGTCAGGCTCATAAGGGCTATATAAAGCACTGGTCCTGAGTATATGAAGAGGCACAAAATCTGTTTTTTATTGCTTAAGAATGCAGGGGTCATTTAGAATTAGAGACAGGAAAGATATCCAAATTCGCTAACTAGTTTGACAACTTGGCAGAGAAGGGAAAAGGAGAGAGAGAGAGAGATTTGGTTTGGTTTGGTTTGGTTTCTTGTTTAATGGCATATCAACCTTTGTGAGTTATTCAATTCCGAACTTGCACTTGTAGAAAAACAGCAATGATACTCCATGGCTGTGGAGATAATAGGGTTCACACCTTTTAAAGGGCATTAGTTCAAAAGTGAATGTAATAGCACAACTGGAGTTTGAACTCGCTTGCTTCGAGACCTCAGTTCAGTACTTTAGCAATTACACCACGGAGAGAGACAGAGACAGAGATTATTCATTTCCTGAAGTATATAAACAGAGACTTAAGCTTTTATTGTAAAAGACCTGAAGCGAAGGTACTCAATCTTTTTTTAAACGTATGGACCCCTTTGATTCCTTTTTTTTTTACTCCGGTGGACCCCCGTCTTGTCAGTAGGGTTTAGAATACACTGACAGTATCCCGAGAAGTAATCTCCCCCGCCCCACTACTAAAAAAAGTGTTATCTTAGGTATGACAGGAAACTACATTTCATGAAACCATGCAACTGCAAGCAAATTACTTGAATATGATTGGTGTTGTGGCCTCGGAAAGGGTCACTAATGAAAACGCAAACATGGATATTAGATAACAGATTATATTACACAAGAAAAATAGAGTTACATAGAAAAGGTAAGAAGTCTCGTACTGTTCGTATAACACCGATAGTGATCTGCGGTATTTGATGCACGCCCCACCTTACGGGCATGTATGGCACAAGGCCTTTTTTTGGGTGGGACCGGGCGCAGGGCCGTAGCCCACACGCGTCCGGAGTTTTCCAAAAATGCCCTCGGCCCCGTAGGCATTCTCCTTGTTAGGGGCGCCTCAGGCGCCGGGCAATGAACCCAACCCTCCCGAAGGAGGTAAAAGCCTGGGGGGAAGGCCCCCTGAGGCCGAAGGAAATCTCCAGGTACCGAGACACACTTGGCCAGATCCGTGCCGCAGATAACACGGCCGGCCGAAGCGCTACCCGACACCTGGAGAGGTTCAGATCGAGATTGATCTGCTCTTTTGGTTGGGAAATCTCTGTACTAATAACGGTGAGAAGAGTCCATTATAGTAAGATGGGTAAGGTTCCCACAACAATTGGAATACTTGAGATTATATAACTGTGTTAAAAAAAACTTAAGAAACATTTGATTGATTGATTTTAACAGCATGTCAACCCGTCTAGGGTTATCTTATGCGTAGCAGTTAGGGAATCACATTCATTTTCCATTTATATTTACATTTCTTGTTACTTAAGAGATTTTTTTTTGTACACGATTACTTCTTGCAATAAGAGAAACATTTTTCATTGACTGATAAAAAATCCTGTTGTATAACTTCCAATTTGCTTGTGTGAAACCCGCAAAATCTTATGGAGATCCTAAGAGACCACAATACCGCCCTCCCCCCGGTTTGAAAACACTGATCTAAAGTCTTTAACAATTTCAAAGAAATCAGTCTGTTGGCTGATCTTGATCATAATCAAACGAACAAGACTTGTTTTACATCGTCGTGATAACTTTAAGCCGACTGATTGAATCATTCCCCGAGAAAAGATCATTCTTTTCGAACGCTATATATATATATATATGAAGGTATCAGGAAAAAATATAATCCAAATAGGTGAATATATCATGATGTGAAGTCGACGTTAACGTTTCGGTTATAATAACCATCATTTTTTCCTGCTACCTTCATACTGTCGGATTTTATCCATATTTACTTTCATACTGTCTTTTCGGAAAAAACAAATACCAAATACATTCTTACATAACATTTAACATGGATGATTCCAAATGATCTATACATATGAAAACTTATTTGTTGCGTATTTCTCAATAAACGGGAGGTTTTGTCTCGTTTCTTTGAAAAATCCAACATTTTCAAATATATTTTTCCACGTGCCAAACACGTTCTGATGACTTTTGAATTTTGAACGCTATGTGCATGTTTATCTATCTTTTCGTTGTATATTTCTCATTTGCTCCTGTCATCTCAGCAATCACCCATCGATATTGTGAACTATTTTATATCCAAGTCCTGACGATGGTTATTATAACCGAAACGTTAACGTCGACTTCACATCATGATATATTCACCTATTTGGATTATATTTTTTCCTGCTACCTTCATACTGTCGGATTTTATCCATATTTACTTTCATATATATATATATATATATATATATATATATATATTCTTTTCGAACTTTAATTCCACTGTTTGCCTCTTAAGTAAAAGTAAAGTTGGCGACCGTAGACGAGGGCGACCAGAAGGATCCCTTTTCGATAGCTACTACACCTAGGCGTAGGGGAGGGCGCTACTCCTTTCCCAGGATTGTTCCACTTTACACTTGATACGCAACTTATATTGCTGAGTGTTAAGCAAGGAAGTATAAAGTACCATTTTTACCCGGACCCGGACCATCGTAGATCATTAAAATTTGCGATTTTTTAACGTAAAAAACATGTTTGTCCATTCTTTTTTTTAATGAAAAGGTCAACAAAAATTACAGAAGTTTGGAAAAATTACTGTTTTAGATTTAAGTCTTGGTGTCTCAAATGTATGGGGAATAAAAAGCTTCTTGGGTATTTATTTTGTTGATTTCGTTTGTTGTCATCGTCGTTGTTGATCGTTAGTCGTTGATTTTGGGTTTCAGTATCTGACTCCTTTTGTACTTCTTACCACATTAATTTGTCGGCTTTGTCTATGGAAGGCTGCAAGACAATTTAAGGAAGGTAGAAAATAGACGAAGAAACCTTTTAATTCCAAATTTATTTTAGGGTTTTAATGACTATTCTGTGGCGTGGAAAGTTTTCCTGAACCAGAAGAAATAGTCACGTTTTCCAGACAAGACGTTGAAAAATATTTTAATAATTTTTGGCGGTTTATAAGTTTAGAAGTCGTTGGTTATATCTGGTAAGTGTTTTTAGTGCGGTATGTTAACAGAGAAGACTGCTAACAAGAAAGTCATCCCAGAGAGTTGTGAGTTTGAAGGTCTGTCCGGAGTCTTGTAGATATGTTCAGCAAAGGTTGCTACTAGTGGGAGAACCCGCGTGTCGCTAGGCTTATAATGGTTAGCAAGCTAGACTAGCAAACTTTCACAAGTGAGCTCGAGTCTCATTGGGTGCCCTATTCACATGCCCGTGTGCCACATCTAAACAAAAGGATTAGTAAACTACAACTTACCAGACACATTTTCTTTCCCATCATTAGCAGTAGAGTTGGTCATTCCACTGCTTAATTGAGAGAAATTCTATTTAGCGCCCGGAAGTCTCTTTCTTTAGGCACGCATCGTTCTTGCTTCCCGTCAGAAGGCTTCTGGGAACTGCTAGATTTTAAAAATTTATTTCATCTTTATTAATTCATTTATTTAAACGATAATCTCAGTCACACCCAGACAACAAGATCATCTCAGTAACCCTTCGATTACAAGATAATGTCAGTCACCCTTGACTACAAGATAATCTCAGTAACCCTTCGACTACAAGATAATCTCAGTCACCCTTCGATAACAAGATAATCTAAGCCATCCTTCGACTACAAGATAATTTTGGTCACCCTTCGACAACAAGATAATCTCAGTTACCCTTCGACAACAAGATAATTTCAGTCACCCTTCGACTACAAGATAATCTTTGTCATGTCTCTCACTACAAGATAATCTCGGTTACCCTTCGACTACAAGATAATCTTAGTCATCCCTCCCACTACAAGATAATCTCGGTTACTCTTCGACTACAAGATAATCTTGGTCACCCTTCGACTACAAGATAATCTCAGTCACCCTTTGACTACAAGATAATCTCAGTCACCCTTCGACTACAATATAATCTCAGTCACCCCTTCCACTACAAGATAATCTCGGTCACCCTTCGACTACAAGATAATCTCAGTCACCCCTTCCACTACAAGATAATCTCGGTCACCCTTCGACTACAAGATAATTCCAGTCAACCTTCCTCAACAAATAATCTCAGTCACCCCTTCCACTACAAAATAATCTCAGTCAACCTTCGACTAGAAGATAATCTCAGTCACCCCTCCCACTACAAGATAATCTCAGTCACCCCCTTCCACTACAAGATAATCTCAGTCACCCTTCCATTACAAAAGATCTTTGAAATAAGCTGAAGTATATTTCATGTTCTTTTTATGAATGTTTTTGCGTTGTTTAATATATTTAAAATTGGATTAACTTTTCAGATTTTGATCTTAAACGGAAATCTACTGAAATATTAAACTTGCTTGAAGAGTGAACGGAAAAATTACCAAGTTTGGTGAAAATATTAGTCACGAAAATTGATCTGCCATGTGTTTTAAAAAAAAAAGTAGTTAGCGGACCACATGTTTGAGACCCCATGTCTATCAAAAAGTACTAGTTATTCATTTTATTTAAAGGCATTTTAGAAATATAAGAAATCTACCATTCATCTATTGCAGTAGAAAAAAGATAGAAAACTGGAAAAAAAAAAGAAGGAAGTTAACAGAAATGAAAAAATAATGTTTAAAACACGTCTGTTAATTCGTTCGGCTCTGATTACACACAAACACATTCAGCGAATATATATATATATATATATATGTGTGTGTGTGTGTGTGTGTGTGAGGTTAAAAAGGTCAAGTGTCGGATATATAATATTAATGTTTTGTAAACGGGTCTTCTTTAAGATTTGATGTTGTTGTAGTATCGGCAAATTGTATGGTTGATATTTCGGATTAAGAGAACAACAAAATTGTTTACAAAAGATCTAAATAGATTTGCTTTATTGCTGTTGTCATTTTTCTGGTTGTTGTTGATAAGAGCGTCATCTTTCGGGGACAGAGAATGAAGTGAAAGAGACAGAATTAAAAAACAAACAAACACGGGAGATTAAAAAGGTGAAAAGTGAGAAAGATGAAAGAAAGAGTAAAAAGGGGAGAGACAAGGCGAGACAAAGGATAAAAGGAGACGAGAAGGAAGAAAGGAGAAAGAAAAAGAACAGAAACAAATATATAAATATATGTGTGTGTGTGTGTGTGTGTGTGTGTGTGTGTGTGTGTGTGTGACTAACATATATATATATATATATATCAGGGGCGGAGATGGAACTAGTGCTACTCGTGCCCGGCACGACCAATAACTCGGTCAATGTTATTCAAAATGGATTAAAAATCATCCATTAATTTCAAGCAAACATACTTAGTCTGATCTCAATTAAATTACGTATCTATTCAAGTTTCGATAACTAAGTAGCCAAAAGTTCATAAATATATCTGGGAATAATACAACGATGCTGTTTTGAACGGATGGTCTTTGTCCGGCCACCGTCAGATTCATTGAACATCCCATAAAATCGGCTATAATGTTGAACACGCGTAATCCGTGCCAGGCACTAGACCCTTATAATAAAAGTAATGTTAGCGAAATCTCGCTTTTGGCTGTAGCCAATAGAAAAAGCAAGCCAGAATACCGTGCTCAAAAATATTAGCACAACTGACAACTGTCTTGGGAAGAGGGAGAGGGACCGAGAGAGAGAGAGACAGAGAGAGAGAGACAGAGAGAGAGAGAGAGAGAGAGAGAGGGGGGGGGGATAGCAGATTATTGCCGTCGCCGACGTCATCATCATCGCTATGGTAAATGTGGGTTAAACGGCGTGTTTTAATTCGTTTTTTCACTAACAGATCTCTATTTCTTTAATGAATGTTGCATATATTACATTCTGTAACTAAAATTTGTTTATTTGAATACATTTTCAACAAATAATCTTTATTTTAAGCGAAATTGAAACTACTAGCTGTGTCTGTGTATATTGTCATCAATTTCTTTATTCTAATAAACATATTTTTCTCGTCATAGTAATGAACATCTTCTCTTTTCTTCTATACTTTTGAAAGGAAAAAGAATTATCTTATCTACTGTATTAACAAGACTACAAATTATATAGTATCTTGATTGTTTACAAAAAAACACCATGCAAGGTATGTTTGTCAATCTGTGCTATACAATGGAGAATCACGCAATAGCAACTATGATGACTTACTTTGGGTCCACGGACCACGGGTTGGGAACTGAAGTTGACAGAGGGCGGGGGGGGGGCACGAATAGCAAAAATAGGCTAGAGTCGCCACTGATATATATATATATATAACCCGGATATAAGAGACCCGGATATAAGAGATGTTTTCTCTAGTCCCAAATTAGAGCCTGTGTTACCTAAACAAAATAGACAAACCTGGATATTACAGAAACCCGGATATAAGAGACCCCCTCTCCTGTCCCGACAACTCTTTTAATTCCGGGTTACACTGTATATCATCATCATAATGTCGTGCTGCTAGCACGGATTTCCTTGACGCTCTCGCAAATTGTCTCTATCATTCATTGCTTCCGGCAGATCTTCTAGACAACACCCTGTGTCCGTACAGAGCTATGGTAGATAAGTCCTAGTTGATCGTCCAACACTTTCACGTCCGTGTGAAAGGGTTCTTAGGGAAACGTCGCTTATGAGTTCTCCAGTAGTGTCCCGCATATCTTGCCCGTCTTATTTGGATGATTTTAGAGATGGGAGCTAGGTGGCCGTACAGCTGTTGTTTTGTTAGATGTTGCTTCCAGGTTTGTTTAATATAGCTCGTAGCATTCTTGTGCAATTGCCGTCTAGCTTTTCCTCTATCCGCTCAGTCAACGTCTAAGTGGTGCATCTATACAGTAGCATTGACACGATCGCCGCTGGGAAAAAAACTGCGTTTTATTTTATCGGATAGGTCTGACTTCCATATGATCGATAACCTATCGATAGCAGTCCATGCCTTCGAAAATCGCAAAAAGATATTTGATCCGCAAACGGGACCCAAACAGATATTACCCCTCCGAGTCAGAGTGGACCTGGGAGTAATGGCTATCCCCAGCTTCATCACCCGTTATAGTTTAGTGCAATATCCAGGACACCTGTTTTCGGGGTTGGCTTCTTATTTCTCCGTCGGGGATACAACCAATGTATTTTAAGCCTCACCAACGGCATTATGTTTACAACTGGATGAAGTATTATAAAATCACATACTGACATCGCACGTAAGATGGTTTAACAAAAAACCGAAACATTAAACAATATCATATTATCATATATATATAAATACGTTCACTGAATACGTTTTTTCAAATTCTATATTTACATATCGTCGAATTTATTTTCATTATATATATAAGTTGGCTGAACGTAATCGCGGACAACCCGAAAGCTCCCTTTTCAATAGCTACTACACCGAGGTGTAGGGAAGGGCGCTACTCCTTTCCCTGGATTCCACTACTTTACCCTTGAAACGTACCTTATAATGCTGAGTGTTAAGCAAAGAGGTTTCATGTACCATTTTTTGAATCTTTGGTAGGACTCAACCTGGGATTGAACCCCGGTCTCCCGGGCCATTGGCAAACATTCTACCCACTAGAACAATGTGAGCGAAACTTGATGATGAAGATGATGATGAGGAGGATTATTTTATATATATATATATATATATATATATATATATATATATATACCTGGCCTTGGCTGGGCCGTCTGGCAGATTCGAGGCCGAAAGGCACCCAGTTTCGGCTGGGCCACCTTCGGGTGGACGAGCTGCAACCTCTGTTCCCTATGTATAGCACTAGACCTTGCTGTCTAGTTCAAGCTATAACCCGGCATACGTGCCCGGACCCAGATTTAGGTTCGTGAAACTGCTTGACTCATTAGACCCACATTGCACTTAGTGGACCAATGAATAGCATAGACCAGCAGAGTTCGAGTCTCGGCTCGTTCCCGACTTTCCCTTCCCCTTTATCATGACTAATCGGCCTTCTGGCTTTTGACCTTGTGTCAAGTCCTGTCTGGTAGGAAGCAGGGACAAATAATTCAATATATATATATATATATATATATATAAGTGTGTGTGTGTGTGTGTGTGTGTGTGTGCTTATGTGTGTGTGTGTGTGTGTGTGTGTGTGTGTGTGTGTGTGTTTACTTATGTGTGTACGTGTATGTCAGTCTGTGAGTGCTTATATGAGCAGGTGCTTGTGTGAGTCTGTGTGTGTGTGTGCTTGTCTGTGTGTATGTGTGCTTATATATATGTGTGTGTATGTGTGTGTGTGCATGTATGTGCTTGTGTGTGCTTATGTTTGTGTGTGCTTATGTGTGTGCATGAGTGTATGTGGTGTTAGTTGAAAGCTCATTTGTTCTGATGATGAAAAAAAAATCTAATTTGAATAGTGTTGAATGTTTGTTTATAACTATGAAAGAAAATTCACTAACCGAAAGAGTGTAATATCAGGAGGATTTTTTTAAAAGCCAGCCATGTTTATGACAAAGCCATTTGCTTGATTCTAAGCGTGTAGGCAGATATCAACCCCTGGGAAAGATACTTCCTTTGCACGCTAATTTCACTCTTTACATCGGAGTCCTTTCTTTAAAATATGTAGTTTACAAATGTATAAATAAAACATGTAGGTGGTCGACACATTTAGCAAGAAATAGAAGAGATATTTGTCCATGCCCGGGAAAAAAGTACACTATATAGCTATCTTATACTAGCTCATTGGCCTAGTGGGTAGATTGTTCGCCAATGGTCGCGTCATACGCTCTGAATGGGAATTTTGTTATATCCTTGAGAAGGAATAAGGGATTAACAATAGCCATTCAGTGGGCACTCACATAGATTTATATGATATTCCTTATATAATGTATAAAAGAATAATCTACACCCACTGTCTTCGGCCGAATGGGTAGAGTGTTCGACAATGAACCGGGAGACCTGGGTTCAATCCCTGGTCGCGTCATACCAAAGACTTTAAAAATGGTACTTGATACCTCCTTGCTTAACACTCAGCACTATAAGGTACGTATCAAGAGTAAATTTGAGCAATCCAGAGAAAGGAGTAGCACTCTTCCCTACACCTCGGTGTTGAAGCTGTCAAAAAGGGAGTCTTCTGGTCGCCCTCAACTACTATCGCCATCTTACTAATTATTCATTTGGCCTCATGAGTAGAGTGTTCACTAATGGTCCGGGAGAGCGGGGTTTCAATCCCAGGTCGAGTCATACCAAAGACTTTAAAAATGGTACTTGATACCTCCTTGCTTAACACTCAACAATATAAGTTACGTATCGAGGGTAAAGTGGAGCAATCAAGGGAAAGAAGAAGCGCCCTCCCCTACACTTTGGTGTAGTAGCTATTGAAAAAGGAGCCTTCTGGTCACCCTCGACTACGGTCGCCAATAACTATATAGCTATTTACGTTTAGTTCTAACTTCTAAAATACTTTTATAATCGGTTGGCTGAGTAAATTTATGAGGCACATGAAGGATTATTTGTGGTTGAGGTTAACTATTGGTATTGTTGGGAAATTCCGAAATTCATATACTGATATTTTTCTTACCCTATTAACTTGTTTTTTTTTTTTTGTCCGTCGAAGCTGTAAAAGACATTAATGATGGAAGGAAAAAAAGACATAGATACCTTTAAACTCAAACTTTATTTGGTGGTGGTCCTGGGGGTTACGACTATTCTGTGGGGGTGGAATGTTTTACTGAACCCGTAGAAATAGTCGGGCACTCCAGACAAGGCGTTTAAAGAACATTAGGGAAATATCTTTTGCAAATAAAAGTTGAGGATCCGTCATGTGTATCGCTGCTACTAGCAGCGCGCCGTTGGGCCCAGGGTCCTAACCAGCACTTGTGCCCCCTACTGGCAGCCGAGAAAAAAAGGTCCGTCCAGTTGAGGCGATAAAAGCTTATGAGAGAGTTTCTCTTTGGCGTAAGGAAGCCCTTCTTTTTAGACATGCATCAATTTTGTTTCCTATTCGAGGCCTCCTGGAAACTGTTACCTTTTGCATTTATTTATTTTAAAATTTCCAGAAATTACTATATATACAGCGCTCAGATGGAATAGAATGTTTGTTTGTTTGTTTGTTTGGTTGGTTGGTTGGTTGGTTTAAGGTTTTGTTAACCTTCTGGGGTTTCTGATATCGAGATGTTTTTTTTTTTTGTAATTGTATCATTTCAAATAACTCATTTTACGCATAACAATAATTTTTTAACAGTTATACAATTAACTATTAATAATTTGTAAAAAAATTAAATGGTTTCAAGAATTCCTATCAATTACAAATAATTTATCAGCAACTTAAATGAGTGAACACTTCATATTTAGTGGTAAATAGTACATTAAATAAGTTAGTACATTAAAGTTCAATAATTCAAAAAAAATATCTGAAATCAATTTATTTTATACAAATAAATCATGGCCCAGTCATCTGGGGCTGTAGAATACACGGACTGCACCTCTGCAAAGGGGTAAGACCCCTCCTCCCAACAAGTGTCCTGGATATGACACTAAACAATCTAATGGTGAGGTTCCAGTGATGCTGGAGCTTTGGGGAATACGGAGCACCCCTTCATTGCCATTGCTCCCAGGTCCACTCTAGCCTGGAGTGGTAGCACCTGATAGGGTCCTATCTATGGGTTAAATAGAACTAACGGCATACTTATGTTAAACTGAATTGTTTGATTAAATTGAATAGTTTGAAATAGAAATGTTTTTGACAATTAAACCGTACTTACATTTAAACTGCGTGCTGATGCTAAACTGAATTATTTCAAATAGAACTGTTTTTTGACACTGAAACTGTATTTACACTAAAGTGAATTGTTTAACAGAGAACTGTTTTGACATGTTACTATGTGTAAACAAAATCTGTACTTATACTAAACTACATTAGCTGAATTAGAACTGCTCGACTAAACTGAATAGCTCGAAATAGAAAAGTTTTTCACAATTAAACTTTACTTACATTTAAACTGCGTGCTTATGCTAAACTGAATTATTTGAAATTGAACTGTTTTTGACACTGAAACTGTACTTACACTAAACTGAATTGTTATATATAACTGCTTGAATAGTTTAAAATAGAAATGTTTTTGACAATTAAACTGTGTACTTATGCTAAACTGAATTGTTTGAAATAGAACAGTTTATTTACATAAAAATGGATTTGGCGTTAAATAACCAACAATAGTTGATATGCCATGAAACCCAACAAACCAAACCAAACCAAACAAATAAATCATTTGGTTGATTGATTGATTTTAACGGCATGTCAACTCGTCCATGCCTAGAAGTTCAGGAATCGCATTCATATTCATATTTTTTTTAGTTATTTCTTTAGAGTTTTTTGGCACACAAGAGTATGGTTTCAAATAAACAATAATAACAATTCATTGTAAATGATTAAAAGGCTCTTTTTGGGACTCTAACAGGTACTACCACTCCTGTTATGGTGGACCTGGAAGTAATGGCAATAAAGAGGCTCACTAATGATTTTTAAACAAATATATGGGACCCATTGAATGAACCCTGACAATTACTGGCATTTCATATTGACTATTCGATCACCGCTTGCTCATCACATTGGCAAGAAACTATCAAGTGTCGATGACCTTGTGTCTACGCTATCATAACTTTAATATATATGCTCTATCACCTATATCTAGCACTATTTATATATAAATATAACAAGCCTTATATATATATATATATATATATATATATATATATATATTAATTGAATTACCATGACTAGAAAATTCTGCAAGCACCTACATGCGAAACACTGAACTGCTATTTCGATCTTATGAGGTCTCATCAGCAGTGCATACCGTGATCTCTACCCCTAGAGATCGAACCAGCAACCACAGAATGCAGAGCCAAAACAATCCCACGGACCATCGGTCCATATTTCACATAAGCGATGCCGAATTAACTAGTCATCGTAAATACTTGACCACTTAACCAGATATGTATTGTTATATATATATATATATATATATATATACGGTGCATTCAATAAGTTTCCAGACTTTTTGTGCAGGCATTTAAGATTGTCGTAGACTCTTGAAAATTCACTATGTTATTGCTATACATCTTATGACTGACCAATTTTTATGATTTCAGGTTTAAATTAACAACCACAGCAGGAATTGGAATACACCCTACTAAAACCTGATTGTCACAGCTGGTGAATTTCAAAAATGCAATCTGGACGTGAGGACACTTTAGAAGAACGATATGCAATAAAATTCTGTTTTAAACTTGGAAAAAATGATGCCACAGAAGCGTATGAAATGCTTCAGACTGCTTTTTGAGCATATTGCATGAATCGAGCATCAGTTTTTGAGTGGCATAAGAGACTCAAGGAAGGCAGGGAGTCTGTGAGGGATGATGAGAGGTGTGGGAGGAGTAAGGAAGTCAATATACCAGAGTTGATTGGCCAAAGGGTTAGGGTTAGGGTTACTATTTTGAGGTTTTAAGGGAGTTCAGGAAGAGATTCCGTCGGAAGAGGCCAGCACTCATCAAATCGGCTCAGTGGCATTTTCACCAGGACAATGCACCAGTCCACAACTCCATCCTTGTCACGGACTATTTGACCAAGATGGGCATCAAGATAGTTCCTCAGCCTCCCTATTGTCCAGACCTTGCTCCCTGTGACTTTTACTTATTCCCTAAGCCCACAGGCTGTCGTTATGAGACAATTGAGGAGATGAAAGAGGTTGTAACGAAGGTTATTGACACGCTCACACAATATGACTTCCATGGGGCCCTCCAGAAGTTGTTGGAACGGTACAACAAGTGCATTGCAGCCGGAGGAGATTACTTCGAAGGGGACTAGAGTTTCATGTGTGTACTATCAATAAAAGTGCCCATACGTAAAAAGTCTGGAAACTTATTTAATGATCCTTATATATATATATATATATATATGCCTTGCCGGTTGGAGCTGTAGAATGCCAATTGCTCTTCTGTAGAGAAGTAAGACTCCCTTCAACACACAAGTGTCCAGGGTATGACACTAAGCTGCATCTGATGAAGAGGTTCCAGTGCTGGAGTTTAGAGTACATGTTCATTGCTATTACTCCCAGGTCCACTCTGATTCAAAGTGTTTGTACCACTTAGGTTCCATCTAGAAGTCAAATAGAACTATTCAATTATTTATTAAGGATTATTATTATTGGTTATTTGTAACTATACAGCTGAATGCAAGTTATTTTGTATTTGATAGGAATACTTGAAACCACTTAACTATGTGCAAACAAATAAGGTCTAACAATACATTAGAAATAATTACCTACAAACAATTCGCTTACAAATCATATATATATTGAGGTTGGTTGTCGTGGTTTTATAGGACACTCAGTCATTTCGTTTCAAGTTGGATCTGGTCGAAAGCAGGAAGTTTTCAGCATGAAGGAAATACACGCGGAACAACCATTCCCATGTGATTACATAAGAAACGGTTACAGTAAACGCGTAATAATATCAACCGCCGAAAGTAAACGCGTTTTTTTTTTTAAATTTTAAAATCACAAACTGCACACTAAAAATGAAGATTAACGTACAATGTAGTCTCTACTCTTAATTGGTCTGGCGTATATATATATATATATATAATTCTCTTAATACCCTGTCCAGTGGCAAAAGCTGCTTGGTAGCGCCAAGAGTGGCAGTACCGCCTTGAGCTACCGAAACTGTGTTATCACCCCTGGTTGGCGGCTGATGAGGACAGGTTATCGCACGTGCTTTCACATGTTGTATGATGAATATATATATATATATATATATATATATATATATAAAACAGGATTTGATACTAAATAACTCACAAGAGCTGATATGCCATAAAATACCAACCAACCAACCCCACACACATATATGTATACACACAATTATTTAATATGGAGGCGCTCGTGGTGTAATGGTTATTGTCATAGGAAATGGACACGGTGACACGAGTTCAAATCCTGGACGAGACTGTCTGCATTTCAAATAGCGCTAATACCCTTGGGAAAGGCATGAATCCAACCATTCCCTCTAACTATGAGTAAATAGTAGGGCAGACTAAGTTCTTTAATCATGGTATGGCAATCAGTCAAGGAGAAGGAAAACTTAAGGAATCCAAACTAATTAAACTCCCCTTAAAATGACCTTGTGTTATATCCAGCTCACGCGAAGGAATTAGGCATATATATATATATATATATATATATTATTTTTCTCCTCACAAAAAGATCTGTGGATTTTATTTACATTGACCTCTTTACCAGGATTAACTAAATTTAATATTCTATTTTTGAATATTTTATTGGTCCTGATTGGAATTATTCTCAACTCTGGATTTACTAGATTGAATAATATATATATATATATATATATTGAAGACATTTTGAGTCTGGAAGTTAAGACTACAGGTGATCTCCCGAATTATCTGTGTTCATTCCTCACATTCTGGAAGCTGATCAACTATTCGGATAGCACCATAAAAATAACTAAAACAAAGAATTCCTTAAATGGATCCGCATCTCGAGTAACCAAGGAGCGTTCACAGCGCCCCGTTTCAGCAATTAGACAAACATTCCACTGTAGGGTCTTCTTTGATCAGTTTGTCAATACACAGCTGTTGAAAAGTCGACTGGCCGAAGAAGAGAAAGGGGTCCAAGGACGACGGAATCGAAAGAGAGTTGTTTTTCTTTAACCCTGGCAAGGCTTGGTGTTGAATATACAAGAGTCGGCAAGTCACTGTGGAGACGATTTTGTTCGACATCTGCTAAAACCGTTGAGTCAACGGACCCGATGGGACATAGATATCCTTAAATTCCCACAGATATCCAACCACGCGTTGATTATATAGAGTAGTTCTGTTAATATCTTTTCAATTATTCTTTCTTCCCAGCAAATTATTATCCGAAGACTGTAACACGTGGAATTAAAAAGGCGTTTATTTTTCTTTTCAAAACGGCCATTTTCAAAATTGATTGATTGATTTTAACGTCATATCGAACCTTCTAGGTTTATTTTTGATAAGATGTTAGGGAATCGCATTAATTTTATGTTCATATTTATGCTTTGTGTGTAGTTAAAAAAAAAAAAAAAAAAGGAGCAGAAGGTACCCCGCAAAAACAATTACCTACGCCGATGACATAGCAATTCTGGTAAATGCACCCTCCCAAGCCGAAACACTACTGCATAATCTGGAACGAGCCGCCGAAGGCATTGGCCTCTATGTCAATGCACACAAAACAGTCTTTTAATCAAACAGGCGACATTTCCACACTAGGCGGTAGCTCTCTGAAACTAGTTGACTAGATCACCTACCTAGGAAGCAGTATCTCATCAACCGAAAAAGACATCGACACGCAACTAACGAAGGCATGAACAGCTATCGATAGACTAACGGTCATATGGAAGTCGGACCTGACCGATAAAATAAAACTCAGTTTCTTCCAAACAGTGGTCGTGTCGATACTGCTATATGGATGCACTACATGGACGCTAACTAAGCGGATGGAGAAAAAGATTGACGGCAACTACACAAGAATGCTGCGAGCAATTTTGAACAAGTCCTGGAGGCAACGCGTCACAAAGCAGCAGCTATACGGCCACCTACCTCCTATCACGAAAACTATCGTTAGACGAACTAGACATACAGGACACTGCTGGAGAAGTAGGGACGAGCTCATAAGTGATGTTCTCCTATGGACCCCCTCACATGGCCAAGCAAAAGCAGGGCGACCAGCTCGAACCTACATACAGTAGCTCTGTGAGGATACGGGATGTAGCTCTGAGGACCTGCCAGAAGCGATGAACGACAGAGAGGAGTGGCCAGAAAAGGTCTTGGATATCCGTGCTGGCGGCACGACATGATGATGATGATGATGTTTCCTAAGACCTTTTTTTTCACAGTTGCGTGGGTTTAAGTATTCCTATCTAATACAAATTATTTTAAGATTTCAAGTAGTTTTTCAATTTAATAATAGTTGTTTGTTTGCACACAGTTATATGGTCTCAAGTTACTAATGATAATCCTTAGTAAACAAGGGGGTGTCCTCGTGGTGTAATGGTTAAAACGATGGACTGCGGAATCGTAGTACTCGAGTTCGTACTCCAGTCGCGCTATTACGTTCACTTTCGGACAAATACCCTTGGGAAAGGTATGAACCCCGTTATCCTCCCAGCTATGGGTTAAATAGTACCACTACTGTTCTTCTAGGAGAATGGCTTTGGCATTAAATAACCTACAAAGGTTGATATGCCATAAAACAAAGAAACTAATTAGTAAACAATTACAGCTTCAAGTAACTATTCTTTATACAAATAACATCCACAAGACACAAACTGTACGGCCACCTTCCTCCTATCACAAAAACTATTCAAGTTAGACTAACCAGACATGCAGAACACTGCTGGAGAAGCAGGGACGAACTCATAAGAGATGTACTCTTATGGACCCCCACACATGGCCGTGCAAAAGCAGGACGACCAGCACGAACATACATTCAGCAACTATGTGAGGATACGGGATGTTGTCCTGAAGACCTGCCTAGGGCGATGAATGATAGGGAAAAGTGGCGAGAGAGGGTCAGGGATATCCGTGCTACCAGCACGACATGATGATGATGATGATGATAGTTATACAGCATCAAGTATTTCCATTGAAGATGCAAACAGATGTATTTGACCCATAGATGGGACCCAAACAGATACTACGACCTTGAGTTAGAGTGGACCCGGGAGTAATTGCCATCGTTCATTCTTATTTTACTCTGGTATCATAGATGGGACCCTAACAGTTGGCGATCGTAGTCGAATGCAACCAGAAGGCTCCCTTTTCAATTGCTACTACACCGAGGTGTAGGAGATGGTGCTACTCCTTACCCTGGATTGCTCCACTTTACCCTTGATACGTACCTTATAATGCTGAGTGTTAAGTAAGGAGGTTTCAAGTACCATTTTTAGAGTCTTTGGTATGACGCGACCTGGAATTGAACCCAGGTCTCCCGGACATTTGGCGAACATCCAACCCACTAGGCCAATGAGCCTAACAAGTATGAGCAAATAAGGTTAGAGTGGACCTGGGAGTAATTGCCATTGCTCATTCCTGCTTTACTCTGGTATTTGACCCATAGATGGGACCGTAACATGTACTACGACCTTGTGTTAGAGTGGACCTGAGAGTAATTGCCATTGCTCATTCCTATTTTACCCAGGTATTTGACCCATAGATGGAACCCTAACAAGTATAAGCACATAAGGTTAGAGTGGACCTGGGGGTAATTGGCATTGCTCATTCAAATTTTACCCTGGTATTTGACCCATAGATGGAACCCTAAGAAGTATAAGCACATAAGGTTAGAGTGGACATGGGAGTAATTGGCATTGCTCATTCCAATTTTATTCTGGTATTTTAACACCCATAATCATCCGTTGTTTAAAAAATCCTATTGTATTTTTCGTAACTAAATATTATTCAGGATTGGATAAGAAATTGTTGAAATTTATCTATCTTTAAAGCATCACTAATTTACAGCACATAAACTTTAAAAACTAAAAAATTCTTTGGAAAATGTATGTTAACGAGTAAAAAAATGACTGAGTCAATCATTTTAACGGTATGTCAACTCGTTTAGGGTTATTTAAGGCTTAGGGGTTAAGAAGTCACATTCATTGTACGATTATATTTTTATTTTTTCTGTTGTTTTTTTTTTTAAAGAGTTTTTTGCGCAGTTATATGATATCAAATATTCATATCCAATATAAAATTTATGCCCAATTATACAATTGCAAGTAATTATTTCTATTTCTATAATTATTTCTATAATTATTTCTACAGTAAAGTAAATTTCGCGATTTTAGTCGAGGGTGACCCGAAGGCTTTTTTTAATAGCTACTACACCGAAGTGTAGAGGAGGGTGCTACTCCTTTCCCTAGATTGTTCCACTTTACCCTTGATCCATACCTTATAATGCTGAGTGTTAAGTAAGGTGGCATCAAGTACCATATATATATATATATATATATATATATATATATATATATATATATATATGTAAGCATGCTTGATTAATTATACAAATATGTATAGGCATACGTATATATATATATATATATATATATATATATATATATATATATATATATATATATATATATATATATATATATACGTATGCCTATACATATTTGTATAATTAATCAAGCATGCTTATATATATATATATAGAAGGGGAAGAATTATTAGAAATTAGAGGGGGGAAGATCGCTCCAATTTACTCTCATATATATATACATATATATATATATATATATATATATATATATATATATATATATATATATGGGTAAATTGGAGCAATCCAGGGGAAGGAGTAGCGTCCTCCCCTACACCTCGGTCTAGTAGCTATAGAAAAGGGAACCTTAGGGTCACCCTCGACTACAGTTGCCAACTTTACTTATATATATATATATATATATATATATATATATATATATATATATATATATATATATATATGAAATTCAGAACAACTTTACATTTAGGGAGCACACAGTGAAGTACGAACACTCGGGGATAATTTTGTAGCATGTGGCACTCGTAAATGTATAAATAACTGACTTCATATGTGGATAACGATTACTTAGGCCATGAAAACTGTACTTGACTGATAGTGCTACCAATGTTGCGAAGTGTTTAATAAAACACATGTGCAGATTTATTTGGTTAGGATTGATGGGATTTTAGTCTATCCCATTTGTGTTTCCAACAATGACTTGAGGACAGGAAGAGAAAAGAAATTATAAACAAAAACAAAAAAATAAAAAATAAAATAAGATAGAATAAAAAGTAAAAATGAATAAAAAGATTTTAAAAAAACCCAGTTAAACAAAACCAGGAAAAAATAACAAAAAAATAAAACATAAAAACAAAAACAAAAAAACAAAAACAAAGAGAAGAAGAAAAGAAAACACATTTATTTTCATTTGGTCGCAGTTTTCACCAAACTCAAAATGCCATCGGTCCTTTCATAGAAGAAAGTGAAGGAGTTAGAGAAAACTTCGTTGAAAGGGCGGAGGTTAAGTTGATAGTAAAAGGAGTTGAATTGTTGTTGAAGGCCATGGACTGGGGTGGTGGTGGAGAAGACTGATGAAGAGGCGGATGAAGAGCTAAAGTTTTATTATAGAAAAGATTTTTAAAAAATAAATAGAAGGCGAAAAAGAAAATCAAACATCGAACGATAAAAGAAAAAGAAAAGAAAAGAAAGAAAGAATTATATAGAACTCACTGAAAAGAAGAGAAAAGGAAAAGAAAGAATGAAAATGAAATAGAGCGAAAAAGAAGAAGTTTGGTTTCTTTCTTTAATGGCATACCAATTTTCAAGGGTTATTTTATGCCAAAGACACACTTTTAGAAGAACAGTAGTAATACTATTTAACCTATAGTTGAAGGGAATAAGAAGGTTCGTGCCTTTCCTAATAGTGTGATTTCGAAAGTGAACTTAATAACGTGACTGGAGTTCAAACTCGGTTACAGTGGAAGACGTGGGTATTTTCCCGGAAGAAGAAGAAGAAGAAGAAGAAGAAGAAGAAGAAGAAGAAGAAGAAGAAGAAGAAGAAGAAGAAGAAGAAGTGATGAGAGAGAAGGAAAGATTTGGGGTATTTTCTCTGAAGAAGAAGAAGAAGAAGAAGAAGAAGAAGAAGAAGAAGAAGAAGAAGAAGAAGAAGTGATGAGAGAGAAGGAAAGATTTGGGGTATTTTCTCTGAAGAAGAAGAAGAAGAAGAAGAAGAAGAAGAAGAAGAAGAAGAAGAAGAAGAAGAAGAAGAAGAAGAAGAAGACGAATTACCGTCAAGCTTTTTCTCCATACGCTTTGTTAGCATTCATGTAGTGCATCCATAGAGCAGTATTGACATGACCACTGCTTGGAAACAACTGCGTTTTATTTTATCGGATAGGTCTGATTTCCATATGACTGATAGTCTATTAATAGCTGTCCAAGCCTTTGCTAGTCACGTTCACGTATTGATGTCATTTTCCGTAGAATAGACGTTGCTTCTGCGGTAGGTGAATTTGTCCACTCGTTTCAGAAACCCACTATTCAGTGTAGAGATATCGCCCCTTTAATTAAAGCACGTGTACCCCATTTTATTCATTGTATTATTTGTTTTTATTTAATGCGATATTATTTTGCTTGAAGAATTTTTTTAATTGGTAGGAGTGTTTTTGGTTAGTATGTTTAGTATGGTTAGGTTTTATGGCATATCAACCATTGTTTGTTATTTAATGCCAAATTCATTTTTATACATATAAACAGTTCTATTTTAAACAATTCAGTTTAGCATAAGTAGAGTTTTTTTCTTTATACAGTTAAATGTAAAAACAGTTCCATTTAAAACAATTCAATTTAGTATAAGAACGCAATTTAGTTCTATTTGACCCTTCAGGTGCTACCACTCCGGGACAGAGTGGACCTGGGAGCGATAACAATACAGGGATACTCTGCATTCCTCAAAGCTCCGGCATTACTTGAACCTCACCATCAGATTGCTTAGTGTCATAATCAGGTTACTTGTTGTGGGGTTCTACCCCTCCGCAGGGATGCAGTTGGTGTATCCTGCAGCCCCAGCCGACCGGGCCAGTTGGCATGTTTGTTATTAAAGATGTTTGATAAGGTAGTGCTGCTATTCAATGTTATTCTGTTTATGTTTGTTTGGTTGTTCATTTTTAAACCCTTCACACCCCAAATTAGAGAAAAACAAACACTACCTACATAAAACAATTAATACGTAATAATCCCTTGAAGACGACCAAACGGAAGTTCTTTCGAGAAAAACCTCGGGCAACTTCTCAATCGATTGGACTCTGCTACAAAGAAGCTTGTAAGAAAATTTAACAGAAGGCAAAGGAAGCCATAAACAGAACACAAAATTAGAAGGGACTGACCAGTAGATTAATTCCGCTCCTGTTTCTTAATCGTTTTAACATATAACATGTTAACCCCCTCTGCACACGCCTATGAATGAAAGAATTTGTAACTTTGTAATTTGATTTCCACCTTAGGTTTTTTTGTTTTTTTCTGATTTTTTAATTTTATCTAATTTTATTTAATTCAATTTTTTTTTTTTTTTTTTTTTTTAATTCCTTTATTTTATCTTCTGAATACGAACTGTAACTCCACATTCGCGTCTCTGCGACAGGACAGAGCATGTAAAAAGAGTCATCTGACGAGACGGAGAATATACCAATAATATTCTCCGCCGAAATAAATTTATTATGACGGCTTAACCGAGTTTGAGTCTACATTTAATTGTACTATAAATATATATATATATATATAAATAAGTTAGTTGGCCGTTCGTAGACGAGGGCGACCCGAAGGCTCCCTTTCAATAGCTACAACACCGAGGTGTAGAAGAGGGCGCTACTCCTTTCCCTGGATTGCTCCATTTACCATTGATCCCTACCTTATAATACTGATCCATTGGATATAACCCGGGAGACTAGGGTTCAATCCCAGGTCAAGTCATACCAATGACAAAAAATGTTACTTGATGTCTCGTTGCTTAACACTCAGCATTATAAAGTACGGATAAAGGGTTAGTGGAGCAATCCCTGGAATGGAGTAGCGCTCTCTCCTATACCTCAGTGTAGTAGCTATTGAAAAGGAAGCATTTAGGTCTCCCTCAACTATGGTCGGCCAGGGTAGGGGTGCTCACCAATAGTCCGGGAGACCTGGGTTCAGTCCCAGGTCGCGTCATACCAAAGAGTCGAAAAATGGTACTTGATACCTCCTTGCTTAACACTCAGCAATATAAGGTATGTATCAAGGGTAAAGTGGACCAATCCAGGGAAAGGAGTTGCGCCCTCCCCTACACCTCGGTGTAGTAGCTTTTGAAAAGGGAGCCTTCTGGTCACCCTTGACAACGGTTGCCAACTTTACTTTTTTACTTATATATATATATATATATACTTATGAGCGGAACTCTTATCTTTCTTTTTATTGCAGACATAAACATTTAAACCTGCTAGTGTCTATCATATCCTAAACAAAAGACTAATTTCTTTGTTGTCAAATTATGCTTTTTTTTTCTGTGCAAGTATGTCCATGACACCGGTGACTGTCAAGACACTAAACTTAACAAGCAAAACTCCAGTTCGGTTTCAATAAGTTAAGTAACCATTAATTTGACAGGACAAATTGAATACGCCTCTATTTCTTCTCATTCTGCTCTGATTAAAATCTACTATACTATCGTATTTATTATAACGAGACTTTGTCACCAACGTCTCACCCTTTTTCTCCTTTTTACTAAACTTTTTTACCCACTTTCTCTCTGCTCTTATGATTTTTTCTCCACCCTCATTGCCCAGTCGGCTGGGACTGTAGAATAAATCTTCTGCATATCTGCAGACGTGTAAGACCCCACCCCTTAACGAGTGTTCTGCTCATGGCATTAAACAATCTGTTGGTGAGGCTCCAGTAATGCTGGAGCTTTGGGGAACGCAGAATGCCCCTTCTTTGCCATTGCATTCAGGTCCACTCTGGCCAGGCGTGGTAACACCTGATAGGGTCCTTTCTATGGGTAAATTAGAACAGTTTGACATTTAAACTGAGTGCAAATAAATGACTTTTGCTGAATTGAATTGTTAGAAATAGAACTGTTTGATGATTTAACTGTGTGTAAACAAGTGACTGATGTTTGATTGAATTGTTAGTGATTCATAGATATACTTGGAACTACTCAATTTTGTTCATCTAGTTTTACAAACCATATATATATATATACATGTATCCATAAACCGGATTTGGCATTAAATAACCTACTAGGGTTGATATGCCATAAAACCAAACCAAACCACCACCACCTCCCTCCCTCTCTCTCTCTCTCTCTCTCTCTCTACATATATATATATGTATACTGTAATCCATATTGGCTGTTTTTCATCCTCAAATTAAGCGTGTAAGTCATCTGAAGAGACAAAGATGTTTGGTTTCGTTTTTTTTTTACGGCATATCAATGTGACATACTCATATGTATGCAGAAATATAGTCAACACAATAAAGACGAACGAAACACAGTTCTTTAGAAAAAATATACCTCTCACACTTTATTCGAAATGGTACGAAAGGGTTACGAAAGGGTTATGTGCGAGAGGTGAGTTGGAGACTGAACAAAGACTGCAACATATTGACCCCCAGCTCTTCTGGCTATAGCAGTACTTCTTTCTCATCCTGCGGGCCTGCTCAACCGGGGGTCCTGAGGGCCCAACCTCTGCTGGGACCTGGTTCTCACTCCTCGAACTACAACAACTGACTCCAAACTCTGATCTTCAAGTAACTCGAACTTCCTGTAGCACCGGGTTATATAATTGTTTGCAGTCCACCTGCTTCAGTGAGCGTCGCATCTGTACTCAATTCAACCCGTCCACAGTCAAGGTTATCTCCTGATATCTTCGACCGGATGCACCTGTTATTTACACAAGTGCATTTCTTATTTGACAGCTCGACCGGGTCGGAGGTCAATATGTTACATCAACAAATGTTGGCCATTTAATGCCAAATTCTGTTTTTACATAAATATGATCCGTTAACAAGTTTTGTTGATACACACGATGAAAGGATTAAACAGTTCTATTTCTAACAATTCAATTTAGCATAAGTCAAAGGTATATGTTTCCAAGTATTGCGATGTATCACGAACAATTCAATTAAACATCAGTCATTTGTTTAAATATAATTAAATCATTAAATAGTTCCATTTAAAATAATTCAGTGTACATAGTGTAAGTGATTTATTTGCACTAGGTTTAAATGTCAAACTTCTATTTGACACCTATAGATAGGACCCTATCAGGAGCTATCACTCAGAGTGGACCTGGAAGTGATGGCAATGAAAGGATACTCCGCATTCCACAAAGCTCCAGGATAACCGGATCCTTACCATAAGATTATTTAATGTCGTAAGTAGGACACTCGTTGTGGGTGGGGTCTTACTACTCTGCAGAGATGCAGTCGGTGTATTCTACAGCCCTCACCGACTGGGCAGTCAAGAGCTCCTAAAAATGTCTTCTGAAGAAATGACACAAAAATGTAATTTATGAACGTAAATCCCTTACTTATCAGTCAATCGATCATGACTTTTGTTAATGAGTTTGATGAGAGCCCTCTATGTACTGACCTTGAGTCAAATTGTATTAAAAGATCTTCGAATGGAAAATGATGTGAGTCTGAAGAGGTGAACGTGATCTATGGGATTGAAACTCTCCAGACCAGATATTCTAAATATCTGACCATAATTCTTTAAAAAAATTAAATACTAATATAGACCTTGCCAGAGGACTGAAGAAACTACGAAATATGAAAGTGACGGTGATCCCAATTGCCATAGGTGAACTCGGTACAGTCACAAAAGGATTAGAACAGGGATTAGAGGATTTGGAAGTAAGTGGATGAGAGGAGACCATCCAAACTACTGCATTGTTTAGATCGAGCAGAATACTGAGAAGGGTCCTGGAGACCTGAGGGATTTGCTGTCACACAGACTCCAGTAAAAAAAAACCATCAGCTAACGCTAGTAGCACAGACGGAGTATAAGGTGAGAAACGACTGGGTGGGCAAGGTGATCCACAGGGAAATGCGCAAGAAATTTAAATTTGACCATACTAACAAATGGTATATGCACAACCTAGCACTGTCCTTGAAAATGACACGCATGAGACTTTAACATCCAAACGGATCACCGAATCCCGGCCAGAAGACCAGACCTTATAATAATCAAAAAAAAAAAAAATTTGCAAAATTGTCGACTTTGCTGTCCCAGCGGACCACAGAATAAATCTGAAGGAATGTGAAAAGAAGGATAAGTACCTCGACCTTGCTAGAGAATTGAAAAAGCTGTGGAACATGAAAGGGAAGATTGTACCAATTGTGATTGGTGCGTTAGGCACAATAACTAAAGGGTTATTAAAAGGCCTGGAGGACTTGGAAGTTGGCGGGCGGGTAGAGACTATCCAAACGACAGCAGTGCTGAGAACGGCCAGAATCCCGAGATGAGTCCTGGAGACTTGAGGAGATTTGCTGTCACTCAAACTCCAGTGAAAAACCATCTGCAAACACTGATGTGAAAAACTCTAAAGGAGTAAATAATAAGTGTATGGGAGTTTGATAAACTAATAGATCTCGGCTAGAAGACAGTACCAAAGGATAATTAAAAACAAAAAAGAGAAAAAAAAAAAAAACAATCTGGCGAAGAGTGATCCCTGCTGTCGTGAAAGACCACAGAGTAAAATCAAAAGAAAGCGAAAAGAGAGATAAGAAGTTAAACCTTGTCAGAGAACTAAGAAAACTATGGAACGTAAAGGTAACGGTGATACCAACTGTAATTGGTACACTTGGAACGATCCTCAAACACTTAGTAAGAGGGCCGGAAGGGTCGGGAATCGAAAGACTAATGGAGACTATCCAAATAACAGCATTGTTAAGAATACAAAGAAGAGTCCTAGAGACTTGAGGAGACTTGTTGTCACTCCAGTGAGAAACCATCAGCTAACACTGGTGTGAAAAACTCTCAAATAAGTAAAATAATAATAATAATAATAATAATAATAATAATAGACTAACAATTGTCGTCATTTGAAAAGAAAGGCCCCGTTTAGCGACACGATCATCAAGGCACAAACTCAATTCGACATTCGTAAATAT
>OY757923.1:91129145-91131645 GCA_963585895.1 Sepioteuthis lessoniana | reverse complement strand
ATTGGCTGAATTAGAACTGTTTGAATAAACTGAATAGCTTGAAATAGAAATGTTTTTGACAATTAAACTGTGTACTTATGCTAAACTGAATTGTTTGAAATAGAATTGATTATTTGTATGAAATGGATTTAAATAGAACTAGACTGCGTACTTACGCTGAACTGAATTGTTTAAATTAGAACTGTTTGACTAAACTGAATAGCTTTAAATAAAAATATTTTTGACAATTAAACTGTGCTTACGCTAAATTGAACTGCTTGAAATTCAACTGTTTTGACATCGAAACTGCGTATTTACGCTGAATTGAATTTTTTTTAAATAGAACTGTTTGGCTAAACTAAATAGCTTCAAATAGAAATGTTAAACTGAATTGTTTGAAATAGAACTGAATATTTGCATAAAAATGGATTTTGAGTTAAATAACCTACAAAGGTTGATATGCTATGAAATCCAACCAACCAACTAACAATAAAATATTTTTTGTGAATTGTCGGAAAACTAAGAATGGTTCAAAAGCTTTCAGATGATGTCAAGCGTTGTTGGGCGTTGCGGGCATTTGTCTACCGTTTCTGGGTTTTGTATAGCGTTGCAGGGCGTTGACGGGCATTGGCAGGCGCTATTGGGTTGTAAATTCACAATCAGACTAGGTTGAGATGTTTTAATATCATATCCAGGATATTCATGTGTGGGGGATCTTACCCCCTTTGCAGAGATGCAGTTGGCATATTCTACAGCTCAAACCAGGGTAATTTTCGAGCTTTGTCAGGCGTTGTTGGGTTGAAAATTCCCCCCACTCAATATGTTGCAGACTAGGCTGAAATAGTTCAGTGCCATTTACCGGGGATTTGTTCGTGGTGGGTATCTTACCTCTTTTAAGAGATACAATTGGCATATTCTATGGCCACAGCAGTAGACTGGGCTGAGATGGTTTAGTAGTCCTAATCAGGACACTCGTGCGAGGGAGATTGGATCAAAAAGGTTTCCGAAAACTAAATTAGATATACTAAACTCAACGACAAGTTGAAACTATTTTTAGATTAGATATATCTAAGAATAGTTTAAAATTGCCATCGGCTGTTGCCAGGCGGTATTTAAATACGCACGACTTAGAATATTTAAAAAGTTGTTTTTCCTGTATTGTCGGGCGTTAAATAGGAAAACTGCGTATTGTTCAAAAGCCAGTTGACAAACATTTATTTATTTCTACTCAATTGTTAGCGTAAAGTTAATGATAATACGATGTTTGATTGGGTTTTATGGCATATCAACTACTGTTGATTACTTAAAGTTCTGATTATAAAGTAAAGTTGGCGACCTAAGTAGAGGGTGACCCGAAGGCTCCCTTTTCAATCGCTACTACACCAAGGTGTAGGGGAGGGCGCTACTCCATTCAGCGGATTGCTCCACTTTTCCCTTGATCCTTACCTTATAATGCCGAGTGTTAAGCAAGGAGGCATCAAGTGCCATTTTTTGAGTCTTAGATTGAGCCTCGGTCTTCCAGACTATTGGCGAAAACTCTATTCATTAGGCCAACGGCCCGTATATATAAATATATATGATTTGTAGAAAAAGGTTGGTAGGTAAAATTTTAATTTAGCCAGAGTGGATTTGTTGTACATAAATGGCGAACGTAGTTGAGGGTGACCCGAAGGCTCCCTTTTCGATAGCTACTACACCAATGTGTAGGGGAGGGAACTACTCCATTCGCTGGATTGCTCCACTTTACCCTTGATTAAATTAGATATACTGAACTCAACGGCAAGTTGAAACTATTTTTAGATTAGATATATCTAAGAAGAGTTTAAAATTGCCGTCGGCTGTCGTCAGGTGGTATTTAAATACACACGACTTAGAATATTTAAAAAGTTGTGTATATTCAAATACAGCTTTGGGAATTGCACTATTAATGCTGAGTGTTAAGCAAGGAAGCATCAAGTACCATTTTTTCAGTCTTTGGTATGACTCGACCTGGATTCAACCCTGGTCTACCGAGCCATTAGGCGAACACTATAACCATTATGCTTATTTCCGGTTGGTATAACGAATAGTTTAATTTAACATCAGTCATTTGTTTGAACACAGTTAAATTGTTATATATATATATATATATATATATATATATGATTTGTAAGTGAATAGTTGGTAGGTGATTTGTTTCATATTAATCATTTGTCTGCGTACAGTGGTTTTCAAGTGTTGCTCGCATTAATTGTTTTATTTGCAGTTTGAAATAATTTCAAGTATAGCAATTGGATAATAATTCTATTGAACAATATTTATTCATTTGTATTTAATTTAATTGTTCCATATACTACAATACCAATAATTCAATTTTTTCACACAGTTCTTCCAGGCAGCGGTCGTATCGATACTGCTGTATGGATGCTAACTAAACGGCTGAAGAAGAAGCAAGACAGCAATTACACAAGAATGTTGCGGGTAATATTGAACAAGTCCTGGCGGCAACACCCCACAAGGCACCAACTCTACGGCCACCAGC
>OY757923.1:91099145-91124145 GCA_963585895.1 Sepioteuthis lessoniana | reverse complement strand
GTTCTTTTAACACAATATGTATTGCCATTTCATGTATATGCATCGGTTTCTTAGATAAAAATATCCTGACCCCCAAATTGACAAATAACTTTTCATCCTCCACTGCATGTTTACGGGATTTAATTCATCAGATGACATAAAATTCTATTTCTATATCCCAAATGATTTTATAACACAATGCATCGAGTTACCATAACAACAGTATTTCTCACGACTCCGCAATGGGACTACTGTGAAGGTCTAATATATATATATATATATATATGAAGAGTAAATAAAGGATTGTAATCAGACAATATATAGAAAAACTGATAACAACGATCCAAGTGGAAGGAATGATTTATTGAGAGGTCGACACTATAGCGTTTCGGTTCTACTGAACCATCATCAGGACCATGAGGGGTGATATTAACAATTTTAAGTTAACGATGGATGTTTAGAAATGTGAAATACAAAAACCTTGGGGAAAATATGTATAATAAGAAAAAGTTGGCCGTTTAACTGGCGAATCAGCGTTTGACGTTTCAAATTACGTCATTTGATTTATAAGGAATATTGTATAGAATTTATGTACGTTTGTTTAACGAGAAAGATTTCGAGTCAGAGAAGGAAGGAAAGAAAGAAAGAAAGGAAAATAGGAAGCATCAAAATTAAGAGATATACGGAAAATATTAACTAAGGATGGAATATATTGTAGCTATTTAAAATGCAATGTATTTATTCCATCCTTAGATAATATCATTGTTATCGTTGTGGATCGTTGTTATCAGTTTTTCTCCATATATATATATATATATATATATATATTGCAAATTTCATTAAACATAATAGACATCTTATGTCTACATATTTTCTTCTGGATCCGTTCGAATTCCCGTATTACTTTTATCGTATTCGGGGGGAATTGATTTATGTATTGTCCATAGTTGTATGTATCCCTAGTACTTTCTTTGAATTGTTTTGGAAGGTGTCTTGTAGTATGTTGATTTCGTTAATATTATTAGTAAGAATAAGGATATCATCAACATATCTTAGGTATATTGGAGGTTTTTTTATGCTATTAAAAATTCTATTTTCAAGATCGGACATGTAGAAATTACTGAAAATCGGGCCCAGGACAGACCCCATAGATACACCATCTGTCTGAACGTAAATATTTCCAAGATGGTCATAAAATGGAACTTCAGATTATCGAAGCACTACATATTAGAGGCCTGCAGCCGACATTCAATAGAATTAATTTTCGAACCAGTGCTAATGTACTTAAATGTCTTTAGCTACTGGCACTAATTATAGAATTACATTTAAAAGCAAACGCCATAATCTCCAACAGCAAAGACGCCCTTACACAGTAGTAATATGCTAAAACAAAAGTTACATGACTTTTGTAATAGATCCACCCCTGATGATGGCCCAAAGTCGGGCAGAAAGTACTAGGGATACATACAACTATGGACAATACATAAATCAATTCCCCCCGAATACGATAAAAGTAATACGGGAATTCGAACGGATCCAGAAGAAAATATGTAGACATAAGATGTCTATTATGTTTAATGAAATTTGCATTAACGAAGAAATGCTGCCTAAATATACATATATATATATACAAAATCAAATTGTGTTTTACGTGATGCTTTCAATAAGTTTGTCCGTATTATTTAAGATATGCTGACATACAGAGAGAGAAGAACGCCCAGCCCCTAAAAGTTGTGTCCTGGCTATGACTCTAAACTGCATCTAATGAAGACACTCGGGAAATCTGGAAAGTACCTCTTCATTGGCATTACTTCCAGGCCCACTCTTGCTTTTTTGGTTGTTTAATAGCATATCAAACTCTGTGGGTTATCTAATGCCAAAGGCATCAATGAAGAAGAACAGTATTGGTTCTATTTAACTAATATCTGATGGTATATGTGGGTTCATGCCTTTCAGAAGAGTATTTGACCAGAAGTGAACGTAACAGGGTGACTGGGGTTTAAACTTGTTAACAGTCCAGGACTCTGGCTACTACACCACAGGGCCCTAAACTGGAAGTGATAGTACCTCTTCTATCTGTTAAATATTTCTGTTTGCAAGTTATTTGTCCGAGTTGACCTGGAACTAATGGCAATGAAGGAGTACTCTACACTTCCCAGAGATCCAGAACTGGAGCTTCAAAATCAGTTACAGTTTATTGTCCTACTCAGAACACGACTTTTTCATGGGGTGTGTATGTGAGGGTTATTCCTATGTACTTCGCTTATACTAAGCTCCATCGACCGGACAAATTTGCATGAGTGGGTGTGAAGTAACTGATAGGCTTGTATTATATATCTGCTTTATGTATAACTCGATGGTTGTAACAAGGGTAGTAAATTAAGCGAGGCTGGGTTGAAACCCCCGCCTCATCTCTACAAATAAATAAATAAATAAAATAAGTAAAAAAAAATCTTAGTACAAATGAGAAACGTTTGAGGATAGTCGCTTGTCGGCACAGCGCGGTAAGTCACAGTAATGGCGTCCGCGAGTCCTTTTATGGCGGTAAAAAAAGGAAGGCGGGAAATGTTTGTGGAACGTGAAAGAAAATAAACAGAACGTGAATGGTGGGTAAGAAGGAAAGAAAGACAGGAAGGAAGGAAAGAAGAAAGGAAAGAAAGACATTTGTTACTGCTCGTTATATCACACAAAAGAAAGAAAGATATGTTGGTTATTCCAGGTTTGGTTTGGTTTCTTTGTTTAATGGCATATCAACCTTGGTCGGTTATTTAATGCCAAAAGCCATGCTTCTAGAAGAACAGTAGTGGTACAGTTTAACGTATAACTGGGAGGATAAGGGATTCCAGGGCTTTTCCAAGGGTATTTGTCCGAATGTGAACGCAATAAGGCGACTGGAAATCGAACCCGCTTACTATGATTCTGTAGCCCAGCGCTTTAACCATTACACCAAGTGGACACCACCCAAGAAAGCCATGTTTCGAATATAAAACTGAAGAACAACACAATATTCCGTGTTTCAGTTTTCAATATTTCTTTTCTTGTCTGGAAGAGGGTGTACGAGGTGCATACGATAAGTTCCCAGACTTTTTTCGTACGGGCATTTAAAATTGTCGTAGACTCTTGAAAATTCACTATGTTATTGCTATACATCTTATAAGATGACTGACCAGTTTTTATGATTTTAGGTTCAAATGAACAGCTACAGCAGCAATTGGAATACACCCTACTAAAGCCTGATTCTCACAGCTGGTGAATTTCAAAAATGCAATCTGGACGTGAGGACACTTTAGAAGAACGATATGCAATAAAATTGTGTTTTAAACTTGGAAAAAATGCAAGAGAAACGTATGGAATGCTTCAGACTGCTTTTGGAGCATCTTCTATGAATCGAGCATGAGTTTTTGAGTGGCATAAGAGATTCAAGGAAGGCAGGGAGTCTGTGAGGGATGAGCTTTTAAGGGAGTTCAGGAAGAGATTCCGTCGGAAGAGGCCAGCACTCTTCAAATCGGGTCAGTGGCATTTCAACCAGGACAATGCATCCGTCCACAACTCCATCCTTGTCACAGACTATTTGACCAAGATGGAAATCAAGACAGTTCGTCAGCCTCCCTATAGTCCAGAGCTTGCTCCCTGTGACTTTTGCTTATTCTCTAAGCTCAGAGGCTGTCGTTATGAGACAATTGAGGAGCTGAAAGCGGCTGTGACGAAGGTCATTGACACGCTCACACAAGAAGGCTTCCATGGGGCCTTCCAGAAGTTGTTTGAACGGTACAACAAGTGCATTGTACCTGGAGGAGATTACTTCGAAGGTGACTATAGTTTCCTGTGTTTACTATCAATAAAAGTGCCCATACGAAAAAAGTGTGGAAACTTATTTAATGATCCTCGTATATATATATATTGGTGGTTACGAGGTGTCTAGTTAAAGCTAAAATAAAAATGATGGGTAATGGTTTCGAAGATATAGTCCCGTGTCTCAAGTTGTGTATAGTCAAGTAATGATCAATGCACGTAGCCCAGTTTTCTCACGTCTTCTATATTTGTGAATTGCGTCCACGTTCCGTACGAACCACGTGACAAATGAAGCGGTTAGATGATCCACCTATACATCAGATGCTTTTTAATTAGGGTCTTCGTTACTCACGGCCAGAAATGTGAGATTCTGACTCCTGCGGATGCTTTCATTCTTTTTGCTTCCAGGCCCCCTTTTTTTTTTTGGCGGGGGAGAGGGTGGAAACCGTAGAAGAGTGCAAAGAAGGATAAACAAATGCTTAATTCACTGTGAATTTAAGAGGACATGTCTTCGGAATTTTGGTAAATTAATAAGGGTTGGGTGGGAGTGGTGTGGGCGGAAAATTAGGAATTTAATGATTAATGAGTCAGTTGTTTAAGATGAAAAAAAAATTCGGTAAAGAAAATTGTCGATTTAAAAAAAGAAAGTATAATGAAGGAAGAGAAAAAAAGAAACCAGAAAAAGAAACACGAAAAAGAATGAAAGAGAACAGAGAAATAAAGAGAACAAATAAGGAACAAAAGAAAGAAAGAAAAAAGAAAGAAAGAAGAGAGAGAGAGAGAGTGAGAGAGTAAGAAAACAATCTAGAGAAGAGATAGTTGGAAAGAAAGAAAGAAAGAAAGAAAGAAAGAACGATTAGGAAAAAGAAAGAAAGAAAGATTAGGACAAAGAAAGAAAGAAAGAAAGAAAGAAAGAAAGAAAAATTAGGACAAAGAAAGAAAGAAAGAAAGAAAAATTAGGACAAAGAAAGAAAGAAAGAAAGAAAGAAAGAAAGAAGACCTAAAAAAAAGCAGCTAGCAAACTTAAAAGCATATTTATTAAAACAATTGATGGAAGGGAATAAAAGAATTAAAATTAAATCAGATCAAATAAAAAAAAAAGCAAAAATATTCAAATATTTAAATAGAAGCGAAATATAAAGAAAAAGAAAAAAAGATTTTTGAAAAATCAGAGACAAATGAAATTTTAAAATATTTTCAGAACGAAAACAAAATACTAAAAAAAAAAAAAAAAAAAAAAGAATTAAAAAAATGCAAAAATATCCAATGAGAAGTGTTTATACAATTACTCAAAAAACACTTAGGGGAAGAAGAAGAAGAACAACAAGAACAAGAAGAAGAACAAGAAGAAGAAGAAGAAAGAAAGAAATAGAAATAATAACAGAAAGAAAGAAAGAAAAAAAGAAATAGAAATAATAACAGAAAGAAAGAAGGAAAGAAAGAAAGAAATAGAAATAATAACAGAAAGAAAGAAAGAAAGAAAGAAAGAAAGACCCCAAAAAATTAGGAACAAAAAATAAACAAATAAATGAATAAATAACAAGAACGAGAACCCACGTCACACACCAAAAATATCGATATCACCCCCACCTCCGCACGAATTTAAATAAATCTACGAATAAATAAACCAAGGAGACGATTTTTTACTGAGTGTAGCAAAAATACTTCCCAAATATTTAACTGTTACCTGTAAGCTGCAAGTGAACTTAGTCAAGTGATAACAGTAGCTTCATCTCACTAATCACATACGAGGTGCATACGATAAGTTTCCGGACTTTTTTTTACAGGCATTTAGAATTAACGTAGACTCTTGAAAATTCACTATGTTATTGCAATACATCTTATGAGATGACTGACCAAGTTTTATGATATCAGCTTCAAATGAACAGCTACAGCAGCAATTGGAATACACCCTACTAAAGCCTGATTGTCACAGCTGGTAAATTTCAAAAATGCAATCTGGACGTGAGGACACTTTAGAAGAACGATATGCAATAAGATTCTGTTTTAAACTTGGAAAAATGCCACAGAAACGTACGGAATGCTTCAGACTGCTTTTGGAGCATCTTGCATGAACCGAGCATCAGTTTTAGAGTGGCATAAGAGATTCAAGGAAAACAGGGAGTCTGGGAGGGATGAGGTTTTAAGGGAGTTTAGGAAGAGATTCCGTCGGAAGAGGCCGGCACCCTTCAAATCGGGTCAGTGGCATTTCCACCAGGACAATGCATCCGTCCACAACTCCATCCTTGTCATAGACTATTTGACCAAGATGGGCATCAAGACAGTTGCTCAGCTTCCCTATAGTCCAGACCTTGCTCCTGTGACTTTTGGTTATTCCCTATGCACAGAGGCTGTCGTTATGAGACAATTGAGCAGATGAAAGAGGCTGTGACGAAGGTCATTGACACGCTCACACAAGAGGACTTCCATGGGGCCTTCCGGACGTTGTTGGAACGGTAGAACAAGTAGATTGCAGCAGTAGGAGATTAGTTCGAAGGAGATTAGTGTTTCATGTGTGTACTATCAATAAAAGTGCCCATATGAAAAAAAGTCTGGAAATTTATCGTATGAACCTCATAACATTTATTTTACACTTAGAATAATGGCCTGGTCCATTGCACACTTTCCTTTTTCTGTAGAAACGTTTTTTAAGACTTGTGAATGAGTAATTGCAACACATATTTTAGTGCTCATCCTATGTTTCGTCGAAAGAGAATTTTCAACCTAAAGCAGTATCGATTTTCTATCCAGAACAGCATTATTCTCATGTCCCATTTATTCTCCTTCCAGCTGTGAGTAAATAGTTGGACAAACTAAGTTATCTAACTTCGATTGGGCAACCAATCCAATAGAAAGAAAATGCTTATTTCTAAACAGCTGTACTACGCTTAAAAATTGACCTTGTGTCATTTCCTGTTCATGGTGGAGAGGTTGGGTAACTACAACCAATACTCTTTTTCTCTTTAGATGAATCTCAAATAGACGAAAGGAAAGGGTATTCTCCGCTTAAAAATTGACCTCGTGTCATTTCCTGCTCATAGTGGAGAGGTTGGGTAACTACAACCAATACTCTTTTTCTCTTCAGATGAATCTCAAATAGACGAAAGGAAAGGGCCTTTGAAATCTACTTTGAATATTATTATTTTTATCATTATTATTATTAATATCATTATTATTTCTCACGAGTTTTTCTCACTAGCGTTAGCTGATGGTCTTTCAATGGAATCTGAGGGATAGTAAGTTTCCTCGGGGTTTCAGGACTCTTCTCTGGCCGATCTTAACAATGTTGTACATTGGATGGTCTCGGCTCATCCTCCGATTTCCAACTCTTCCAGCCATCTTTTCAAGACTTTAGGAAACGTTCCAAGTGCGCCAATTACAATTGGTATCACCGTAACTCTCATGTTCCATTATATTGGTTGCGAGTTTTTCACACCAGCGTTAGCTGATAGCATCTGAGTAACAGCAAGTCTTCTCAGATCACCAGGACCTTTCTCAGTATTCTGGCCGATCTCGATAATGCTGTAGTTTGGATAGTCTCGGCTCGTCCTTTGATTTCCAACTCTCCTAGTCCCTTTTTCAGTCCTTTCAGTCCAAGTGCACCAATCACAACTGGTATCACTGTCACCTTCATGTTCGATAGTTTTTTTTAGTTCTCTGGCAAGATCCAAGTACTTATCTCTTTTTCCGTTTTCTTTGATTTTCTCTCGGTGGTTGGCTGGGATGGCAAAGTCCAGTAGACGGCAGGTTGTCCCTTTTTTTGTTGATCATCATAAAGTATGATATTTTGGCCAGAATTAGGAAATCTTTTTGTATCTTAAAATTCCAAAGAATTGATGCATTTCATTCACTAAAACGAATTTTGGTTTGTACACATACCTTTTGGTTGTATGCTTGTATTTCAATTTTTTGCACAAATCCCAATAGATCACCTTCCCCACTCAATCGTGTCTAGTCTTGCATTCTTTTTGCGTTTGTTTGCTGCATTCATTTATTATGTGATTAATCGTTTCGTCTCCATTACCATAAAAATTTCCTTTGCTATTTTGGTGCGACTTATTTATTTTCGTTTTAACATTGATCTTTATAGCGGAGTTTTTTTTTATGTTATTAAAAGATATTCCCTTCTGTTTTCTCTCTGTTACCAAGTCCAGCTCTTCTCGTGTGAGATTTCAAAAGTTTGTCTCTTAAAATACCTATAGAGTTGTTTTTACTCCCATTTAATATTATTATTATTATTATTATTATTATTATTATTATTATAAATATTTTTTCTTTGTGAAAAAAACAACAACACGAGGCATCAAGATATATGAAAAATCGTTCAGGTCACTGGTTTTAAAGCATTTTTGAGTTTTTCTCCTGGTAGGGAGTGGAGAATGGGCGCCCTTCTTATGAAGAATAACTTAAAAAAAAACTTATATACTATCTATCTATCTATCTATCTATGTTTCCTCATATCTATCTATCTATCTATCTATGTTTCGTCATATCTATCTATCTATCTATCTATGTTTCCTCATATATATCTATCTATCTATGTTTCCTCCTCCTATCTATCTATCTATCTATCTATCCAGCCGGCATCTCTGCAGAGGGATAAGACCCCACCACTCAACGATATAAATCTTACATTCACACACTATTCTATTTCCTATCTGGTCCGTCACTACACCGGTATGCTCATGTCTATCTATCTATCTATCTATCTAATTCTCTTCAATATCTATCTATGTCTCCTCATTATCTATCGATCTATCTATCTATCCAGCCGGCATCTCTGCAGAGGGATAAGACCCCCCCACTCAACGAGTATCCTGATATGACATTAAATAATCTAATAGTGAGGCTCCAGCTCTGGAGCTTCGGAGAATATCGAGTACCCCTTCGTTGCCATTGCTCCCATGTCCACTTGACCCGGAGTAGTAGCTCCTGATAGGGTAAAAAAGAACTGATTGACATTTTAAACTCTTTGCAAACAAATGACTTATATTAAATCGAATTGTTAGAAATAGAACTGTTTGACCATTAACTGCGTGTAAACAAATGGCCAATGTTTAATTAAATGCATTGCAATGTTTGCAACAATCTTACAAGTGAGTAATATTAAATATTATCAGTGCTGATTAGCAATACTTGAAACTCTTTAATTGTGTGCCAAAATTGAATTGTTAGTATTACATCGTGATCTTTGAAACCATTAAGAGTGTGCAAATAAAATTGATAAAATCAAAGAAAACGGCTTCGAGCTGACAAAGAAAAGAAATAGAAGATACCCCGCAAAACAATTACAGATGCCAACTACGCCGATGACATAGCGATTCTGGCAAATACACCCAACCAAGTCGAAACACTACTGTATAGTTTGGAACGAGCCGCTGAAGGCATTGGCCTCCATGTCAATGCACACAAAACTGAATATATGTTCTTTAATCAAACAGACGAAATTTCCACACTAGACGGAACCTCTCTGAAACTGGTAGACAAGTTCACCTACCTAGAAAGCAGTGTCTCATCAACCGAAAAAGACATCGACACGCGGCTAACGAAGGGATGGACAGCTATCGATAAGTTATCGATCATATGGAAATCAGCCCTGACCGATAAAATGAAACGTAGCGGTCGGGTCAATACTGCTGTATGGAGGCACTACTTGGACGCTAACTAAACGGTTGGAGAAGAAGCTAGACGGCAATTACACAAGAATGTTGCGAGCAATACTGAACAAGTCCTGGCGGCAACACCCGACAAGGCACCAACTATACGGCCACCTGCCTCCCATCACGAAAACTATCCAGGGTAGACGAACCAGATATGCAGGACACTGCTGGAGAAGCAGGGAGGAGCTCATAAGTGATGTACTCCTATGGGCCCCCACATATGGCCGAGCAAAAGCAGGACGGCCAGCTCGAACATACATAAAGCAGCTATGTGAGGATACGGGATGTAGCCTTGAAGACCTGCCAGCAGTTATGAACGATAGGGAGAAGTGGCGAGAGAGGGTCAGGGATATCCGTGCTAGCGGCACGAGATGATGATGATGATGATGAAGTGAGTGCCAACAAATGATTAATACTCAAGAGGACTATTTGTGTAAAATATTTGAAACCATTTAACTGTGTGCAAACAATAGTGATAATTGTATGCAAGCAAATTAGCTCTGACTCATTTAAAGATCAAATTACCTACCCATTGACTAACAAATCATAGGTGTAAACATTTAAGTATATGCAAACAAATGAGCTCTGGCTCATTTAAAAATGTTATCGACAAACGATGCGTTTACAAATCATAATATATATATATATATATATATATATATATATATATATATATATAAAGAGGATTTGGCATTAAATAACCTACAATGGTTGATATGCCATAAAACCCAACCAAATCAAATCCTATATATTTAATATATATGTATAAAGAGGATTTGGCATTAAATTACCTACAATGGTTGATATGCCATAAAACCCAACCCAACCAAACCAAACCAAATCAAAACATCTATTACAGTTTCTTTATATATGGAGAAAGGTTCAGTCGTTTGCTTCAATTATATATATATATATATATATATATATATATATATATATATATATATATATATATATATATATCATAACAGTGTTGTTTGTCACTAAATCACTTTGTGGGTTTGTGTTGAACCAAGTGCAATATAAAATGGAGAGTGCTCAATATCTAGGTGAGTGCTATCATGTAATAATTATAAATATATATTAGATATATATATTCAATGCCATGGAATTTAGACTGTGACCCGTGGGTTTCATGGAGTATTTTTACAAAACAACAATCATCAGGCAGTTAACAAAATTTTTTCGATTTTCGATTCATTTCATTTTGTGAACTGCCTGATGATTGTTGTTTTGTAAAAAAAAAACTCCATGAAACCCAGGGGTCACAGTCTAAAATCAATGAAATTAGATATATAAATCTAATATATATATATATATATATATATATATATATATATATATATATATATATATAATCATGGCGTGCTTCTGGCAGGGATTTCCCAGAACTGCTCTTGACACTCGTTCCTATGGTCCATCACTCTCGGTAGGTCTTCCATTCTACATCCTGTATCAGTACAGAGTAGTTGTAGATAGGTTATAACTGGTCCCCCAACCCTTGCTCGTCCGTGTGAGGGGGTCCACATTATATATATATATATATATACATATGAACAGTTATAGTTGAATTTTAACAAATTCGAAATTGGCTATCAGCCATAATTCGACACCTTGTGAATATTGGTGAGAGAAAAGATTAAAGAAATACGGTCGATGTCAGAATTGTTACAATTCGAAGATGCGCATTTTTCAACCAATAACAAAAGTGAAAAAAAAGGAATAGATAAAATAAAAATTGACAAAATAAGGGCATTTATCAACCCCTTTGATAGTTTCATAGTAATAGGGCACCCAGTGAGAATATAACTCAGTATAGAAACATTGTTGGTTACATTCTTAGGTTTGATGCGGATACACATGAGATCCTATTTACCAACCCCTCCGCTCGTGCAGGATATGACACAAGGTCAATTTTTAAGCGGAGTTTAACAGGTTTGAATTCCGAGTTTTCCTTCTCCTAGACTAGCTGCCTCACCAAGGCTGAAGAACCCAGTCTGCCCTACTATTTACCCATAGCTGGAGGGAGAATAATTGGATTCATACCTTTCCCAAGGGTATTAGTGCTATGTGAAATGCAATCAGTCTCGTCCAGGATTTGAACTCGTGTCGCCGTGTCCATTTCCTACGACGATAACCATTACACCACGGGATACACCTGAGAAGCGCTCGCAAGAAGTTTTATTCGGTCTTTTCATAACACCGACGTAATTGAGCATATAATGTCGAATGCAGTTTTATTGATTCAAAGATAAAAAAGAGGAGACATACAATATCCTTTCATATACGATAGATACATACGCATATATATATATATATATATATATATATATCGAGAGAGAGAGAGAGGGGGAGTTCAACGTGTTAGCCGGCCTGCAAATTAGTTTAACATCTGCTCTGTCATAGGAACGTTTGTAGATCTGAAGAAATTTCAGAATGCTAACGAGCTTTTTGGCTTGGTTTGGTTGCGTTTTATGGCATATCAAATCTTGAGGATTATTTAATGCCAAATCCTATCTATACCTATATGTGTGTGAGTGCTTTGTAAGCAAAAAGTTTGTAGGTAACATTGTTTTAAAACGAGCCAGACCTCATTGACTTTCACTCAGTAAAATGGTTTCAAGTATTCCAATCCAATTCTAATAATTCAATTAAATATCGATAATTTGCTTGCACACAGTTAAATGGTTTCAAGTGTTGCAGTTTAACATTAGCTTTATGTTGTATCGGGGTAAGAAAGAGATACACAGTGAAATAGAGAGCGGGTGTTATGTCCGAAGTTGGTTTTACTATTGACCGAAATCTTACAGTACACAACGTCTCTTATAACTTAACGATACCGGAAATTACGTGGTACGAGCCACTATACAACACTCTATTTATCAAGTATTCCAATCCAATTTGCTATTACGTTCACTTTCGGGCAAATACCCTTGGGAAAGGCATGAACCCCCTTATCCTCGCAGCTGTGGGTTAAATAGTACCACTACTAATCTTCTGGAAGAATGGCTTTGGCATTAAATAACCTCCAAAGGTTGATATGCCATTAAACAAAGAAACCAAAACCGAAACCTATCCAATTTAATATTGATTATTTGTTTGCAAACAGTTAAATGGTTTCAAGTATTCTTATCAAACACAAATAGTGTTATCTAATATTAAACAACCGTTTGTACACAGTTAAATGATTTCCAGCACATTATTGAACATTGCTATTTGCTCCAGTGATGCCACACGAACAGGTTCTAATCCTCCAGGCCTGAGTGGACCTGGGAATAATGGTAATAAAGGTTTGGTTTCTTTGTTTAATGGCATATCAACCTTTGTAGTTTATCTAATGCCAAAGCCATTCTCCTAGAAGAACAGTAGTGGTACTATTTAACCCATAGCTGGGAGGATAAGGGGGCTCATACTTTTCCCAGGGGTATTTGTCCGAAAGTGAATGTAATAGCGCGACTGGAGTTCGAACTCACGTACTACGATTCCGTAGTCCATCGCTTTAACCATTACACCACGAGGGCACCCTTGGTAATGAAGGGATACTCCAGATTCCTCAAAGCTTCACGATTGAAGCCCTATCATTGGGTGGTTTAGTGTCATAGACAGGACACGCCATGGGGGACCCTTATTACAGAGATGCAGCCAGCGTATTCTACTATCCCCAAAACAAGGATTAAGAGATTATGGAAATGCTAAGAATTGCTTGATGCTTTGGCTTATACGAAGCGAAGCGGTCGGTGGAACCGTTCAGTTCTTGTTTCAAAATCGAACCATAATGATATTGATGTTTGAGTGAAGAGTTCTAATTAGCAGTTTATGGCGATTTCCAGACTTATTTCGTATGGGGATTTAAAATTGTCGTAGACTCTTGAAAGTTCAGTAAGTTATTGCTATACATCTTTTGAGATGACTGACCAATTTTTATGATTTCAGCTTCAAATAAACAGCTACAGCAGCAATTGGAATACACCCTACTAAAGCCTGATTGTCACACCTGGTGAATTTCAAAAATGCAATCTGACACTTTAGAAGAATGATATGCAATAAAATTCTGTTTTAAACTTGAAAAAATGATGCCACAGAAACGTATGGAATGCTTCAGACTGCTTTTGGAGTATCTTGCATGAACCGAACATCAGTTTTTGAGTGGTATAAGAGATTCAAGGAAACCAGGGAGTCTGTGAGGGATGATGAGAGGTGTGGGAGGAGTAAGGAAGTCAATAGACCAGAGTTGATTGGCCAAACGGTTAGGGTTAGGGTTATTATCTTGAGGTTTAAAGGGAGTTCAAGAAGAGATTCCTAGGGAAGAGGCATAGCACTCTTCAAATCGGTTCAGTGGCATTGCCAGCAGGACAATGCACCAGTCCACAACTCCATCCTTGTCACAGACTATTTGATCAAGATGGGCCTCAAGACAGTTCCTTCCCCCCCTATCGTTCAGACCTTGCTCCCTGTGACTTTTGCTTATTCTCTAAGCTTAAGGGAGGCTGTCGTTATGAGACAATTGAGCAGATGAAAGAGGCTGTGACGAAGGTCATTGACACGCTCACACAAGAGGACTTCAATGGGGCCTTCCAGAAGTTGTTGGAACGGTACAACAAGTGCATTGCAGCTGGAGGAGAATACTTCGAAGGGAACTAGAGTTTCCTGTGTTTACTATCAATAAAAGTGCCCATACGAAAAAAAAGTCTGGAAACTTATCGTATGCACCTCGTTAGCGTTATTAAGTAAGGATCAAGGATAAAGTTGAGCAATCCAGGGAATAGAGTAGCGCCCTCCCCTACACCTCGATGTAGTAGCTATTGAAAAGGGAGCCTTCGGGTCACCCTCGACTAAGGTCGCCAACTTTATTTTGCTTTACATTCGAATACAAAGTGACTGATTGATTGATTTTAACAGTACCTCAAACCGTCTAGTTGGCCCAGTCGGCTGGGGCTGCAGAAAACACCGACTGCAGCTTTGCAGAAGGGTAAGACTTCCCAATGATATGACACTAAACAATCTGATGGTGAGGTTCCAGTAATGCTAGAGCTTTGAAGAATGCAGAGCGCCCCTTAATGCCATCGCTCCTAGGTTCACTCTGGTCCAGAGTGGCAGCACCTGATAAGGTCCTATCTGTGGATCAAATAGAACTAAACTGTGTACTTATGCTCAACTGAATTGCTTGAAATAGAACTGTTGATACGTTTAAACTGCTTACTTATGCTAAACTGAATTGTTAGAAATAGAACTGTTTTGACATTTAACTGTGTATAAACAAAAACTGTAATGAGGCTGAAATGAATTGTTTGAAATAGAACTGTTTATATGTAAAATGGTTTTAGCATTAAATAACCTACAATGATTGATATGTCATCAAAGGAAACCAAACCGTCATGAGTTATTTTATGTCAAGAGGTTATAGAATTGTGTTCATTGTACATTTATATCTTTATTTAGTTATTGCTTAATAAGAAATAATTGCTTGAAGCCATATAACTGTGTATTATATAAGAATACTTGAAACCATACAACTGTGTGCAAATTATTTGTATTGAATAAGAATACTTGAAACCATATAACTGTGTGCAAAATCTCTTAAGACACAACTAAACAAAAAATGTAAATCTAAAATTTACAATGAGCGTGATTCCCTAACCTTTAAGCATAAAATAATCCTTGGTGAATTGTCATGCCGTTAAAATTGCTTAATCACTCTTTATCGAAGTCTGACAAAAGGTCATGTAGCTGGGCGGCCGACTTTTGGATCGAATTTGCTGAAGGAGTTAATTTTACTGTGAGACATGTTTGCCCACTATCACATTACGCAGTCGCTGTTTCCATTTTTATTTGTTTCATGCGTTTTATAGTTCACCTCCTTTGCATAATTCCTTTCGTTACGTTCTTTCTCTCTGATTCACGCGCGTTTTTTTATGTTGTTGCTGTTGTTCTTTCTTCGTTTACCGTTGTTTATGGATGACAAAAAAGGAAAATGGCGGATGAAAAGCCGAACAAAAGAGTAACATTTACCAAATGAAAAAACAAACGCACATTCCAGTGTGAAAATAAACTCTCCCTTATTTCAGACAGATGTGTCATTTTTTTGACAGTTCTTATGGTCGATATGGTAGTCTATCGAAACTTGGACGTATTTCAAAGACTGGATTATTCAACTCAAATATAGAATGGTTTTGGCAGATCTTTCTCAATACAACGTTAGCGTGTTCGAGCGCAGTCTCTAGACGAAATCCTCAGCTGATGTAAACGTATTTACCAACCTTAACTAGTTACAAATATACATCGGGGGTTTCTCTACTTTATACGGCCGGTCAAGCATCGTCATTATCTTCTATTTTACGCCTTCACGGGCATTTTGCACAAGGGGAGACATATAAAAGAAATAAGGAGCTTAGTTCCAGGGGGTTTTCGTCTATTCCAGGCAACATCTGCCACTTCAATTAAAAGGTCCAGCGCCTGAGACCCCCGGAATGGCAATGCCGACAGAATTAGGCAATTCTTAGAACCCCTGGAAAGTGTTCTTACTGAGGAGGCTCCATATTAAACAGACCTATGATAGCTTCACAAGTCTCATTATTTACCCTACAACATTCGCCTAATTTGTATTTTATGGCATATCAACCTTTGTGGATTATTTAATACCAAATCTTGTACATATATACATGTACGAGGTACATACGATAAGTTTCCAGACTTTTTTCGTATGGGCATTTAAATTTGTTGTAGACTCTTGAAAATTCTCTATGTTATTGCTATACATCTTATGAGGTGACTGACCAATGTTTATAATTTCAGCTTCAAATGAACAGCTACAGCAGCAATTGGAATACAACCTAGTAAAGCCTGATTGTCACAGCTGGTGAATTTCAAAAATGCAATCTGACACTTTAGAAGAACGATATGGAATAAAATTGTGTTTTAAACTTGGAAAAAATGATGCCACAGAAACGTATGGAATGCTTCAGACTGCTTTTGGAGCATCTTGTATGAATCGAGCATCATAAGAAATTTAAGGAAGACAGGGAGTCTGTGAGGAATGATGAGAGGTATGGGAGCAGTAAGGAAGTCAATACACCACAGTTGATTGGTCAAAGGGGTAGGGTTAGGCTTAGTATGTTGAGGTTTTAAGGGAGTTAAGGAAGAGATTCCTAGGGAAGAGCTCATCACTCTTCAAATCGGGTCAGTGGCATTTCCACGAGGACAATGCACCAGTCAACAACTCCATCCATGTAACAGACTATTTGAGCAAGATGAGCATCCAGACAGTTGCTCAGCCTCCCTATAGTAAAGACCTTGCTCCCTGTGACGTTTAGTTATTCCCTAAGCTGTCGGTATGAGACAATTGAGGAGATAAAAGAGGCTGTGACGAAGGTCATTGGCAAGCGCACACAAGAAAACTTCTATGGGGCCTTCAAGAAGTTGTTAGAACGGTACAACAAGCGCATTGCAGCCGGAGGAAATTACTTTGAAGGGGGACTAGAGTTTCATGTGTGTACTATCAATAAAATTACCCATACGAAAAAAGCCTAGAAACTTATTGTATGCACCTCGTATACATGATTTGTAAACAAATGCTTTCTTAGTAACATTTTAAAACGAAGCGGGACTCATTTGCTCGCACACAAATCGTTTCATGCCTTCCTACCTCAGTCGCCATCTTCGAGCATCTTTCAGGTAAAATTGGGTTAGGTACTTGTTTGCTATAAAGGCAATTTGAAAAATATGGTCAGGGACATCATGGAGTTACAAGAGCTTGACCAGCCGATTAATCGGATCGGTTCTCTTCGACTGCCCGTCTATCCGAGTAAGGACAAAAGTGGAGTGTTGCAAGTCACGTTTTCACTTCGGTAGCTGCGTCACTGACTGCCCAGTGAGCAGGATCCCGTCCTAAAACATTACGCCAATATCAACCAAAAAGTAGCCTCGCTGAGGGTGAGAGATCTCACTCCTTTGCAGATGTAGTCGCCATTTTTTATAGCCCCAGAAGACGAGGCGGATCAGATATTCAAGTAATTCTTCGTGTTCCCAAGCTAAAAGGACTCAAAGACGTAAAATCCTTCTGAACTACGTTGACCCCCGTGACCTTTGATTTGATTAATCGGTCCCAGAAACATTTGGGAGTGAGCCGTTATAACATCTTCACCCTCCGGCATATAGCATTTTCATCATGATTAAGTTTTCCGGCAAATAGTCGAACATTGGTTATCAAATGACTTTCAAATCGAATAATTCAAAGTTCGACCAAAAATCTGAGTAAAAACTGCCTTAGTTATCAAACAAATATTTGGAGTTCGTACACACGAGTCGAGCTGATGTGAACGAAACGCACTCGAAAGATTGCCGAGCCAAACCGAACACGGCCGAACGGCTGGTTGAGTTTATCCGAGCAGTATTTTTTCAGTTTTAGAACAAATCGGTATTCGAACATAATTTTGGAACGAATTATGTTCAATAACCGAGGTTTCACTATATATATATATATATATATATACATATTATATCATAACTACACATTCACACACTTACAATCACTTACCCACACACACTCACACGACCAAACCCACTCATACACTTACAACCACACGTAAAGATTCCTACAAAATCGTAACTGTTTTTTGACTGTATGTTTTCGATTTTCGATTCATTTCATTTTCTTAAGTGCCTGATGATTGTTCTTTGGCAAAACACTCCATGAAACCCTGGGGTCACAGTCTAAGTTCCATGAATTAAATATATATATCTAATATATATTCATTCATATTATAAATACCTCCGCTCGGGCAGGATATGACACAAGGTCAATTTTTAAGCGAAGTTTAACTGGTTTGAATTCAGGGTTTTCCTTCTCCTAAACTAGTTGCCTTACCAAGGCTGAAGAACCTAGTCTGTCCTACTATTTACCCATAGCTGGAGGGAGAATATTTGAATTCATACCTTTCCCAAGGGTATTAGTGCTATGTGAAATGCAATCAGTCTCGGCCAGGATTTGAACTCGTGACGCCGTGTCCATTTCCTACGACGATAACCATTACACTACGGGCACCTCCAAATATATATTCATTTATTATCATAACACACACACACACACACACACACACACACACACACACACATATATATATATATATATAATTACTTAATTTTTCTTTTGAATTGTTTTCCTGCTCTTTATATTTACCCCCACTCTCCTACTTCCTTACTCTCCTTTGTTATTCTTTATGTCTTGATGCTCTGTAAGCTTAAGCGTATGACGAAATAAAGAGAGAGAGAGAGAGAGAGAGAGAGAGAGAGAGAGAGAGAGAGAGTGATGGAGTGACGTCAATATTCTGAGTTGGGACAACTTGCCTGTTTAGAAAATCAGCATTTGATATTCTGATATTTTTCTTCGGCTCAGCTCGAAGACTGACTTCTGGCACTAATTGGTAATATCAAAATTTTAGGAGTACTGAAAAGTTCTGAGCCCGAATGAGAAGGGAATCGTCTAGTTCTTGGTATTTCGAACTTCTTACTTAATTTGTAACTAAATCTCGTTTGCATTAACACACACACACACACACACACATATATATATATATATATATATATATATATATATAACATGATCTCTCTTTCGCTCTCTGTCTCTGTCTATATATATATATCAGGATCTTATGCACACACGCACCTACGTATGTGTGCGTGAGATCCTGTTATATATATATATATATATATATATATATATATATATATATATATATATATATAAAAGCATATTTGATTAAAAAATAATACAAGGAACCCCTGGTGATGGCCTATGAAAGTCCGAAAGCGCTTGGGACCATTTTGGTAAATCATACATGCTCAAATGAATGACTGCTGTCCAACGACATACACACACACACACACACACACACACATACATACATACATACATGCACACACACACACACAACTCATTGGCAGTGGAATTGGTGACCATGTTTTGACCGATCTGCATTCGTTTGGTTGGGTTTCTTTCTTTAATGGTACATCAGTCTTCTTGGATTATTTCATGGCAAAGTTTTCCCCGGAGAAGAAAAGCAGGGATACTATTTGATCCATTTATGGGTTTATTTTCAGATAATGAAAAATCAACTTTTTGTGGGTTATTGAATACCAAACTTCTTTTTTCACAACTCTTATTAAACCAAATCTATGTTAGCAAATATAGTTGGTGCCTCAGCCACCTGCCTCCCATCACGAAAACTATCCAAGCTAGACGAACCAGACACGCAGGACACTGCTGGAGAAGCAAGGACGAGCTCATCAGTGATGTACACCTATGGACCCCCACATATGGCCAAGCAAAAGTAGGACGACCAGCTCGAACATACATACAGCAGCTATGTGAGGATACGGGATGTAGCCCTGAAGACCTGCCAGAAGCAATGAATGATAGGGAGAAGTGGCGAGAGAGGGTGAGGGATATCCGTGCTAGCGGCACGACATGATGATGATGATATTAGCAAATATACTTTAAAGAATAAAAATACCAGCAAGTGGGGAGTGGGGAGTCGCTGCAGCAAAAGAAGGGAATGACCTAGATCCGGGCTTCTCAAACTTTTTACTTGATATTTCCTCTTGTAATTTAATTAAATTTCTATTCAACCCCAAAGCAAATTAATTTAATATTAAATTCAAAACATCGCTAATTAATCAGTATTTTATGCAATTAACCTAAGAAAAGAATCAGTAAACTATAAATGCAAACACACCTTCAAATCTTGATTTATTTTTTAATGGGAAGGATGGGTTTGGTGGGCGCTGAGGAGATCACGATTGTTGGGTTAGAAGTTTTTGAATTTGACCAACAAATAACTGGGTTCTATGTTTAAAGTGCTTCTCTGTTTGCATTGTAAATAATGTTCATTGCCAAATCCAGATTCCACCAAATCAAAACATGAAAAAGCTAGTACAATAGGCTCTACAATTACGACAGTATTTCGGTTCGTTCAGTAATATCCAATCTATTTAGATGTGTACATAGACTCCACTTCCAGCTCGAAATTCATTTCACTAAATTCTTGTCAAAAAATGGAGTCTAAATTTGCATCTTCCACTTCAACATCGTTCGTTCATTTTAATGGTCCATGTTTTTTAAAAGGTCGTACATAGATTATATGTCACTAGTGGCCATCACACCATATATGGCGGGGGGTGTCCTCGTGGTGTAATGGTTAAAGCGATGGACTGCGGAATCGTAGTACGCGAGTTCGTACTCCAGTCGCGCTATTACGTTCACTTTCGGACAAATACCCTTGGGAAAGGTATGAACCCCCTTATCCTCCCAGCTATGGGTTAAATAGTACCACTACTGTTCTTCTAGGAGAATGGCCTTGGCATTAAATAACCTAAAAAGAGTTGAAATGCCATTAAACAAAGAAACCAAACCAAACCAAACCAACCATACATGGCATTCAGCTAGGTGTACGATATTTGCTAACTAGTCAAGATGATCCAGCATATTTTGTTCTTCATATAAATGCAAACGAGAAAATTCACTCCCTATGCTTTTTGTTCACCCTGCCAAAATTTTCTCCACCCCCAGGAGGTTTATATGGATCTCTTTGAGAAAACGTTTTAAATAAATGTTTTTGAGTTAAAAGATCATGGCAGATATAAAATTTTGTATTTTTTGAAGGGTAAAAAAATCTGCAAAACAAGATGGGAAGATGCTGAAAGACAATACGAAAATGCAAAATACGTTTCATAGCACTGAATCATTTTCTTCTTAGTCAGGCTGAGAACTTTTCAGTGCATCAAGTAAAAGTATGAAAATCCCAGGTCTAATAGAACCTTTCTTTTACTGTGTGTCAACAAATTATGACCAACCTGACAGTCAATCAGCTTTAATGATGAACTCTCTTAACAGTGTAAGAGTGAGAAATAAATGGTTGTGTTTTAAAAAGAATGAAGATGAAAAGAAAACGAAATTATGGAAGTGATGCTCCAAAAATAATGCTTCTTATTTATTTCCACAAATTCTATCACAAATACAAAGAATTGAATAAACCACTTGGATATAATGATCCAGTGATTTTTTTGTTCTGCTACGGTGATAATCCCGATTATCTTGGTGTGTTAACAGAACGGTTAGCCTTGACTCTCTCGGTTTATATCGACCATAGCTCTTGGTAAGTCCTCTAAAAAGCATCCAGTGTCCGCAAAAAGCGGATAAAAGCAAGTCTTTACTCGTCCTCTAACACTGGCATGTCTATAAGATAACCCTATTTACCCAACCCCTCCGCTCGGGCAGGATATGACACAAGGACAATTTTAAAGCGAAATTTAACAGGTTTGAATTCAGAGTTTTCTTTCTCCTAGACTAGTTGCTTTACCAAGGCTGAAGAACTCAGTCTGTCCTACTATTTACCCATAGCTGGAGGGAGAATATTTGGATTCATACCTTTCCCAAGGGTATTAGTGCTATGTGAAATGCAATCAGCCTCGTCCAGGATTTGAACTCGTGTCGCCGTGTCCATTTCCTACGATGATAACCATTATACCACGGGTACCTCCCATGTCTATAATATAACGTCAGTGATGAGTTTGTCCTTACATATCTAGTAGTGCCATCCATGTCTTGTTCGTCTTATTTTGACAGTTTGGGTAGATGGGAGGGAAGTGGCCATACAGCTGCTGTTTTTAAAGGCGCTATTTTCAGGATTTGTTCTAATTAGCACTTAGCATCCTTATGTAGTCCCCATCCAGCTTTTTGTCCAGATGTTTTGATTAAAGTCCAACTGGTGCTACCAGAGAGCAGTACCAGCACAGCCACAGCTTGGAAGAATTCCTGATTTGTTTAATCAGAGAAATCAGATTTTCATATAATCGTTAAAATGTCAATAGCAATCTGTGTCTTACTTACGTGCACTTTCAGTTGACGAGATATTGCTACCGAGGTATGTCAACTAGTTTACTAATTTTAGAGACTTGAAAATTGATGAGATGATTGATTGAAACACAGGAATTATGTTTTGTCTGAGTTTACATAGAGACCAATGCCTCATGCTGTCTGTTTCAGGTTATGGCAGGAGAGATTCGGCTTCTTAAGCAGAAATATCTGCAAGAAGCGCTAGATCATCTGCATAAAAGGGATTTATAAATGAAAACTAGTAAATTCTCTTCCTGTGAACCCCTACGCTATTATTCACCCCGTCAAAATTTTTCCCCCTCATTCTGGGGTCTATATAGACCGCTTTGGGGAGCCTTGATTTTATAGGAGTGATTTAAAACAACAAAACAAAAACTCTCACGCTTAAAAAAAAGCCCAAGCAAAAACGCTCACCCTTAAAACTCTCACCCTTAAAAACAGATCACGCTTAAAAACACTCACGTTAAAAAGCATTCACGCTTAAAAACCCAAACAAAGCCTCTCACGCTTAAAACTCCCACGCTTAAAAAATGGTACTTGATGCCGCCTTGCTTTACACTCAGCATTATAAGGTATGGATCAAGGGTAAAGTGGAGCAATCCAGGGAAAGGAGTAGCGCCCTCCGCTATACCTCGATGTAGTAGCTATTGAAAAGGGAGCCTTCAGGTCACCCTCGACTACGGTCGCCAACTTATTATATCGTTAAAACTTGTACGAGGTCAACAGTAATACGAGGAAAGATAAGTTTTAATCACGTTATACTAAAGAATTTTCTTATAGTTTTTTTTTTCTTTTTATTATAGCAATATTTTATTGATCTTTCCTTTTCTATTTTTTTCTTTTTTTTTTTTCTTCTTTCTGATTCTCAAATGTGGAATGTTGCTAATTTTGAGTTTGGCCTAAATATGAAAGAATATCTAATGTTATTCATCTTAAAGTGGGTTTGCCGAAGACGGTCATGAGTTAACAAAGACTTGGGGTATGTACACTTGAGTGAATTCCCGGATTTTATGGCAGCCATTTTATGCTGATAGTCCTTAAAGTAACCCTATGGAATTTGTGATCCCATCGACCCACTTTCCACCGAATCTTCCTCTTCTCAATCCCATTAACGGATGAAAGGGCTTCAAGCTATAAATACATCAACATAAGAGTCGTATTCCCCGAGTAAGAGACCTGTGCGCTTAGTGTTCTTCAGTCGTCTACTTGTGATAAGAGAAATGAATAAATTTTCAAGTGTGCAAACAGATATATGACAAAATGCACTGACACTCTCCCTCTCTCTCCCTTTCCCCCTCCCATCACTCTCTCTCTCTCTCGCTTTCACACACACATAACTGTGTAGCGGTAACTACACCTGCAATTATATATACGAGGAGCATACGATAAGTTTCCACACTTATTTCGTATGGGCATTTAAAATGATTGTAGACTCTTGAAAATTCACTATGTTATTGCTATACATCTTATGAGATGACTGACGGATTTTTATGATTTCAGCTTCAAATGAACAGCTACAGTAGGAATTTGAATACACCCTACTAAGCCCAATTGTCACAACTGGTGAATTTCAAAAATGCAATCTGGACGCGAGGACACTTTAGAAGAACGATATGCAATAAAATTCTGTTTTAAACTTTGAAAAAATGCCACAGAAAATTATGGAATGCTTCAAACCGCTTTTGGAGCATCTTACATGAATCGAACATCAGTTTTTGAGTGGCATAAGAGATTCAAGGAATGCAGGGAGTCTGTACGGATGATGAGAGGTGCGGGGGGGAGTAAGGAAGTCAATACACTAGAGTTGATTGCCGAATTGTTTAGGGTTAGATTTTAAGGGAGTTCAGGAAGAGATTCCTAGGGAAGAGGCCACCACTCTTCAAATCGGGTCAATGGCATTTCCACCAGGACAATGCACCAGTCCACAACTCCATCCGTGTCACTTACTATTTGAACAAGATGGGCCTCAAGACAGTTCCTGGCCCTTCCTATAGTCCAGAGCTTGCTCCCTGTGACTTTTGGTTATTCCCTAAGCTCAGACTGTCGTTATGAGACAATTGAGGAGATGAAAGAGACAGTGACGAAGGTCATTGACACGCTCACACAAGAGGAGATCCATGGGGCCTTGCAGAAGTTTTTGGAACGGTACAAGTGCATTGCAGCCGGAGGAGAATACTTCGAATGGGACTCGAGTTTCATGAGTGTACTCTCAATAAAAGTGCCCATACGAAAAAAGTCTGGAAACTTATCGTATGCACCTCATATATATATATATGTATATATATGAAGAAAGCAGAAAAACAGAATAATCCAAAGAGGTGAATTTATTGTGGTGTAAAGTCAACGTTTAACGTTTCGGTTTCAATAAACATCATCAGGACTTTGATATCAAGAGAATTGTTCACACAGCGATGGACGATTGGCGAGATTACAGGTGCAAATAAAATGTATACAACGAAAAAGATACAAACGTTCACATAGCATTCTTAATCTAAAATTTTTCTGCTTTCTTCTTACTGTTGGATTTTGATCCATATTTACTTTCACACACACACACACACACACACACACACACACGCGCGCGCGCATATATATATATATATATATATATAATGACATATCAACCATTGTAGGTTATTTCATGCCAAATCCAATTTTATACATATAAGCAGTTCTATTT
>OY757923.1:91029145-91094145 GCA_963585895.1 Sepioteuthis lessoniana | reverse complement strand
GCAGTGTACTGCGTGTTTGGTTCGTCTAACTTGTATAGTTTTCGGGATGGGAGGCAAGTGGCCGTATAGTTGGTGTCTTCTGGGGTGTTGTCGCCAGGACTTGTTCAATATTGCTCTCAACATTCTTGTGTAATTGCCGTCTAGTTTCTTCTTCTCCAGCCGTTTAGTTAGCGTCCAAGTAGTGCATCCATATAGCAGTATCGATACGACTGCTGCCTGGAAGAAACTGCATTTGAAATATCCTTTTCCTTTTTACAAGTTCACTACACATTATATATATATATATATATATATATATATATATATATATATCTGTGTGTGTGTTTATGTTTGTGTGTATTCATCAGTATATATATATATATATATGCAAATTTCATTAATTCAATAGAATTAATTTTCATTTCATTAATTCAATAGAATTAATTTTCAAACCAGTGCTGACGTACTTAAATGTCTTTAGCTACTGGCACTATTTACAGAATTACATTTAAAAGCAAACGCCATAATTTTCAACGGCAAAGACGTCCTTACACAGTAGTAATTTGCTAAAACAAAAGTTACATCACTTTTGTAACAGATTCTCCCCTGATGATGGCCCAAAGTCGGGCAGAAAGTACTAGGGATACATACAACTATAGACAACACCTAAATCAATTCCCCCCCGAATACGATAAAAGTAATACGGGAATTCGAACGGATCCAAAAGAGAATATGTAGGCATAAAATGTCTATCATCTTTAATGAAATTTGCATTAACGAAGAAATGCTGCCTAAATATATATATATATATATATATATATATATATATATATATATATATATATATAATCTATGTTGCTCTCGACGTCTCAATTTCTGTCACACCTTAAAAATTCTCTGAGCAGAGAATCAATTCATCATTCTACGATAAAAGAATACCCGTGTCCTCGAAAATAACTGAAGATTGTCGAAGATCCTCACAATCGGACTATATTAACAGAGAATATATATTGGAGGTGCCCGTGGTGTAATGGTTATCGTCGTAGGATATGGACACGACGACACGAGTTCAAATCCTGGACCAGGCTAATTGCATTTCACATAGAACTAATACCCTTGGGAAAGGTATGACTCCAATTATTCTCCCTCCAGCTATGGGTAAATAGCAGGTCAGACTAGGTTCTACAGCCCTGGTAAGGCAACTAGTCTAGGAGAAGGAAAACTCTGAATTCAAACCTGTTAAACTCCGCTTAAAAATTGACCTTGTGTTATATCCTGCCTGAGCGGAGGGGTTGGGTAAATATGATTAACAGAGACTTTGACCAGTTTTTATATTGTCGATAAACACACTCACGACATCTTGGTTGCAATCAAGAAAAACTGAATAAAAGGCTGAACAGTAAATTCTTGGCTGCCATTTTTTATTAAAAAAAATGCCTACAAGAAACTATATAATATATTGGCCGAGTGGGTATTGTGCGCGCCAATAACTCTGGAGACCGGGGTTCAATCTTAGGTCGAGTCATACTAAAGACTCAAAAATAGTGATATTCAAAATAAACAGTCAGCATTATTGGGTTCAGATCACGAATAAAGTGGAGAATCCAACGAAAGGAGTAAGCGCCCCCCCCCACTCGGTGCAGTAGCTAATAGAAAGGGAGCCTGCGGGTCGCCCTTGACTACGATCGGCCAACTTTGCGTTACTTATATATATACATATATATACATATATATATATATATATATATATATTGGCAGCATTTCTTCGTTAATACAAATTTCATTGAACATAATAGACATTTTCTGTCTACGTATTTTCTTCTGGATCCGTTTGTATTGCTTTTATCGTATTCAGCAGGAATTGATTTATGTATTGTCCATAGTTGTATGTATCCCTAGTACTTTCTGCCCGACTTTGGGCCATCATCAGGGGAGGATCTATTACAAAAGTGATGTAACTTTTGTTTTTGCATATTACTACTATGTAAGAGGGTCTTTACCGTTGACGAGTATAGCGTTTGCTTTTAAATGGGTTTCTATAAATAGTGACTGTAGCTAAAGACATTTAAGTACATTAGCACTAGTTTGAAAATTAATTCTATTAAGTGTCGGTGACATGTTTTTAATTTGATGTGCTTCGAGAATCAGTAGTTTTTGTTTATTATTTTGATGTTCTAATATTGTTGTGTTGTCGGTGAGAATTTTCCGTAATTCTGTTGTTGGGCATTAATGTTTTTTTAAATGCTGAGCTATTGAACTTGTATCAGAAAGGTGCAGTGTAAGTCTCCTCGATAGGGTAGTTGAGGTTAAACCAACATATATATTATTATTATCAGAGATACAATCTTCTAAAGGACATTTTAATTGATATATAACGTTGGTTTTTTTTGCAAAACTCCAATCGAGGGAGAGGAAGTATTTCTAATGACCAAGTTAGAGGTTTTAGATATATATATATATATATATATATATATATATATATATATATTTAAATTCATATATATATATATATATATATATATATTATAACACTTAATAGAATTAATTTTCAAACCAGTGCTAATGTACTTAAATGTCTTTAGCTACTGATACTAATTATAGAATTCCATTTAAAAGCAAACGCCATAATCTTCATAATGTGTTGCAGATTTTAATATCGACCGATTCAGTATTCTGAGTCGGTCACATTCGATTTTCCATCTAAAAGTGTTGGAGACCCTTTACGTTCGATACCTTCAGCCTTCCCTCTGTAAACAGAGGGACTGTCTGTTGGGATTGAATGTGATCGGTCTCTGACCATCTGTTCATCACTCCTCCTTCCTCCCCTTTTGTTTTTCTCCCATCTCCTTTCCTTTCCTTTTTTCCATTACATTCCTCCTTTTAAAATTTTTTCTGGCGTTAACAGCTTGATAAGAGCCAGACGAAACCGGTCGTTTATATATGTATATTCTTTTTTCATAATAAACATGCCCACAGTTTCCCGAAACCTATATGTCTTCCTTGTCATTAATAAGTTTTTAACCATCAATAACTTATTAAAACATATATATATATATATATATATATATATATAAATTCGAAGCAGCGTCTCATCAACCGAAAAGGACATCGACACACGGCTAACGAAGGCATGGAAAGCTATCGATAGGCTATCGATCATATGGAAATCAGACCTGACCGATAAAATGAAACGCAGTTTCTTCCAGGCAGCAGTCGTATCTGTACTGCTGTATGGATGCACTACTTGGACGCTAACTAAACGGCTGGAGAAGAAGAAACTAGACGGCAATTACACAAGAATGTTGCGAGCAATACTGAACAAGTCCTGGCGGCAACACCTCACGAGGCACCAACTATACGGCCACCTACCTCCCATCACGAAAACTATCCATGTTAGACGAACCAGACATGCAGGACACTGCTGGAGAAGCAAGGACGAGCTCATAAGTGATGTACTCCTATAGACCTCCACATATGGCCGAGCAAAAGCAGGACGACCAGCTCGAACATACATTCAGCAGCTATGTGAGGATACTGGTTGTAGCCCTGAAGACCTTCCAGAGGCGATGATCGATAGGGAGAAGTGGCGAGTGATTATCGGAGCGAGCTCAAGCTCAGTTCTGACACATTTATCAACATACAAATTAAATTTAAAGTTGTTCTATTCACTCGCTTAAAGCTCTTTAACGCTAACAAAAATCTCGCTATGGTGTGCCAATTTTTTTGTTATGGTTACAAAAACATTATTATTATTATTATTATTATTGTTAGCAGCTGCAGCAGTAGTAGTAGTTGTAGTTGTAGTTGTAGTTGTAGAAATTACTCTTCCGAACAACCTCCTTAATTTTTAACATTTACTCCCTTCCTTAATTGAAACTTCCGTCTCCCCCACCCCTATTACATGCACCCTAGATGCCGCCCCTTAAATAAACCGACACCCCACTTCCACTTCCTTCTATCCGAAACCCCCCTTGCGTCCAATTTTTTTTATCCCTCCCATTATTTCTTCTCTTCCTGGAATCTACGTCGTTTCTTAATAAGCCCCCTATACTTCCACCCCTCCCACACCCACCGTATCCTTTTTCATCCCCTCACACCTCTACTTATTTTTTCGCCAAGCTCCCTACCGTTGCATAAAACAAAAAACAAAAAAACAACAAAAAAACCTCCTGAGTCCTTTCTTCACTTTTCACTCTCTTCATCTTTCATCTTCTCACCTTGGTTTTTTTTTGGGGGGGGTCTCAAAAATCGCTTCCATGCCGAGTTTTATCAAATTTCCATGCCGTTTCACCGAATTCTCTAATTTCTTTCCTGACCCCACCACTGATTCTCTCTCCCTCATTTTCATTTGGCCACTTAGCAAATTAGACGCGATTTTTACCATCGCCAACAAATTCTTTATCGCGACTTACGAAAAGCGGCCATTTTTTTCTTCCCCAATACGTTATTTTTTTAATTTATCTTTATTTTTTAACGAACGGTAATTTTGCCGCCAGTGATGTCCCTCTTTCTTTCTTTCTTTCTTTCTTTCTTTCTTTCTTTCTTTCTTTCTTATAGATTACACTTCTTTCTTTCTTTCTTTCTTTCTTTCTTTCTTTCTTTCAGATTCCGCTTCTTTCTTTCTTTCTTTCTTTCTTTCTTTCAGATTCCACTTCTTTCTTTCTTTCTTTCTTTCTTTCTTTCTTTCTTTCTTTCTTTTAGATTCCACTTCTTTCTTTCTTTCTTTCTTTCTTTCTTCCTTTCTTTCTTTCCGCTACTTTTGCTTTCTTTCTTTTTTCTTCATTACTCCTTTTCTCTCTCTGTTTCTTTTTGTCTCTTTTGTTTTCTTTCTTTCTTTCTTTTTTCTTTCTTTCTTTCTTTCTATTTATTCGTTTTCATCTTCTTTTCACTTTCTCTCTGCTCAATATTTTCTTTCCTTCTTTTCTTAAATGTGTATTTCTTTTCTTTTTTTAAAAATTCTTTTATCTTCCCCAACCCATTCTTCGTATTCACCTTGTCCACCCTTTTATTTATAACCAGATTAAAATACTTTATTATTATTATTATTATTATTATTATTATTTGTTGTAGTAGTAGTAGTAGTAGTAGTAGTAATGTTATTGTTGTTGTTGTTGTCAATATCAATTGAAAAAGCTGGATGAAAGCTAATGAAATCTGAAGAAGGTCTATTAATTCAAAAAATCATATTAAATCAGAGAACAGGAGGAAGGCGGCTACCGGAAGTTCATTGGAACGCAGTCGCGAAAAAATTGCGACAGTTTATTAAATACAGCTTCGTGCTGATCCCTAGGGACGCAATTTACGGGGAAAGTTGCAAAGATTAACTGACACAGCGGCAATAAACCACATTTGTCGAGAAAAAAAAAAAAAAGAGTTATTAAATTTATTTATTTTTATATAAAAAGGTTCTTATATAAATTGTAAATAAACGTACGTTGCAGGCGTTCGCGTCGGATGAGTGAAGTAAGATTATTCACTTAGTTCCAGGGCTGTTTGCTCCCCAGGCAGCTTCTTCCTTCACTCGTAAAAGAGGTGAGGGTTATGTTTATTGTCCAGCGCCTGAGGCGCCTCTGAAGGGAAATGCCGATGAAGCCAAGCATTTTTTTTTTGTGCGTGGTTCCCACAATGAAATGATTTTGTCTATTTCGTTTTGCTAGGAAGCGGGAAAAATAAAACTTAACTTTCTTTCTTTCTTTCTTTCTTTCTTTCTTTCTTTCTTTCTTTCTTTCTATTCAACTTTCTCTTTTCGTTTCTTTTCTTTTTTCCTTCATTTTCTTTTATGATTTATCCTTTCTTTCTTTCTTTCTTTCTTTCTTTTCTTCTTTTTCCTTCATTTTCTTTTATGATTTATCCTTTCTTTCTTTCTTTCTTTCTTTCTTTTCTTCTTTTTCCTTCTCTATCTTTTATCACTTATCGTTTCTTTCTTTCTTTTTTCGTTTCTTTTCTTCTTTTTTCCTTCTTTATCTTTTATCCCTTATCGTTTCTTTCTTTCTTTCTTATTCATTTATTTATTAAGAAAATTTCTTATTGACAGTTCTATATAGAAAAGCTCGAGGCCAATGAAATTCTAGTCTGTATTCATTAATTTTTATCGATATAATTCTGACTCAAAAGTAAATAAAAAATAAATTGTTTATGAATACATTTACTAACTAAAGTATGTTAATGACCCTTACTGTCACCCCACCTCCAAAAAAGCATGCTGGTTCTCATGTCACACATCACATAACATTACTGCCCATGGATCCATTGATGATACTTTAGGAAGATTGTACGTTAAAACCCAGATTCAATTTTTTCTAAAGTTGTGGAGTATGCCATCTTTGCCATTACTTCCAGGTCCACTCTAACCTGGTGTGGTTGTACCTGATTGAGTCCAATCTATGGGTCAAATAGAACTGTTTGACTATTTCACAACGTATTTTTTAGTATTTATCCAAATGCTGCGATGATTTGATTTGATTTTAAAACCATCTTTGCCATTTTCAGAGGAACGAAAAAATTAAAAAGAACTTTTCAGATTAAATATCTTCTGAGCTCCAGTTGTAAAGCAGTTAATTATTTGCTTGCACATAGTTAATTTGTTTTAAGTGTTACTATTTAACACTAATTTTTCTGTGCAACATTACTCATTCATTTCCACACCGTCGTAAGTTTCCAAGAATTGGTATGCATCACTAACAATTCAATTAAACACCGGTCATTTATTTACACACAGTTAAATGATCAAACAGTTCTATTTCTAACAACTCAATTTAGCATAAGTCAACAAAGTTAAATGTTTCTAAGAATTGCTATGCATCACTAACAATTCAATTAAACACCAGTCATTTATTTACACACAGTTAAATGATAAAACAGTTCCACTTCTAACAATTCAATTTAGCATAAGTCATTTGTTTGCACTCTGTGTAAATGTCAAACAGTTCTATTTGACCCATAGCGAGGACTCCGGGAATGAGTGGACATAGAAACGATGGCATTGAACGGGTATTCGGCATTCCTCAAAGCTCCAGCATTACTGGAGCCTCACCATCAGATTGTTTAGTATCATATCTAGGACTCTCATTGGGAGTTTTACCCTTCTGCAGAGACGCGGTTGGTGTATTCGACAAGCCCCCAGCCAACTGGGCAGCAAGAAGATTGTGTGACGAACTCCATTTTATAACGAGTTGGACGGTAAGGCAGAGAGAGAGTGGCAGATCCTGCCCCCAAACCACATTAAACCAGGTCTTTTAATATAGTTTAAAACCTTATCAGTAATGACTATAACAATTTTTTAAAGTTTGCTTCAAATCGGAAAAAAATAAGGAGCCATAATGGTGCAGACATACAGATGTTAGTTCTAATTATAATAAGATATAAGTCTGGAACAAGGACAAGGTTGCTCAGTGATATTCTTGTTACATCAGCAAATAATTTAAGGTGCTAGATTTGCTAACTGCGGTGGGCGCCCTGGGGATGAATCGAGGGAAGAGCTGAAAGATAGTGAACCTTAACGATGTAATACCCAAAATGTTATCTGTTGGCAAACACCTCGGAAACAATTCGGGCTGATAAGAGAGGGAGATAGCAACGGGTTGCCATTGTAACCTTTACCGTGCCTCACCGAACCTCACAAAGCTTCATTTAGCCTCACTCGCTCTCAGCAACGACCCGACAATTGTGACTGACAATATCACTGATAAAATGGTTGGTTTCATCTGTCAATCGTTCGTCGTGTATTTCTTCGCAAAGAGTCACGCTATTTCTTCCCGTGGTCTACGTGCCATTCACAGCATGAAACACACACACACACACACACACACACACACACACACATATATATATATATATATATATATGTATATATGTGTGTGTGTGTGTGTGTGTGTGTGTGTGATCTGGCTTTTCAGCGGAAGGGTTATTAGGGATAAATGATATCATTACTGTTCTTCTAGAAGGATGGCTTTGGCTTTAAATAACCCATGAAGGTTGATATGCGCTTAAAACAAAAATAATCAAAAAACGTGTGTGCATAAATAAATAAATAAATTGATAAATAAAAGATAAATAAAAAAAAACTCTTTAGAAACAATATCTTAAAAAGTAAATATGTATGCACAATGTGTGCGATTCCCTAACCTCAACGCATCAAATTAATCTAGACAGGTTAACACGCCGTTAAAATCAACCAATTATTAAAAAAAAATGCATTATTAAATAAGACAAAAAGGAAAGAAAATGAAGTCTAAAAAGTAAATCTTTGTCGCCTTTTTCCTAGCCAAAAATAATCTAAAATAACTTCAAATGCGTCTTTTGTCGTATTTGAGAAGGAGCGGAAAAATGTACAATTGAATAATTCAACATTTTTCTTAGACAACATCCCTCTAAGGAAAGGGATGTTTTATTTTTATCTTTTGTCGTTTAGCTCTGAATAGATGTACACTGTTTTCGATATTGCGGTTTGAGGGTTGAAGGGATCGGGCTTGAACGATTGGCGCCAAAAAGCTTACACAATCAAGGTCACTTCCCATAGACCCAGTTAATCTTATATTTAATTTCTTACTAGTTCCGGCTTTATAAAGTGCTTCTGTAATATATCTAGCTCTATTGACATCTATATCTATATCTATCCATATATATCTATATCTATCCATATCTATCTATATCTATCCATATATATCTATGCATATATATATATATATATGTTTGTTTACCAATGGGTCAGGAGACCAGGGTTCAATCCCAGGTCGAGTCATACTAAAGACCCCCCAAAATGGTACTTGATGTCTCCTTGCTTAACATAGTCAGAAAAAGTACGGATCAAGGGTAAAGTTGAGCAATCAAGGGTAAGTTGAGCAATCATGGGAAAGGAGCAGTACCCTTCACAACAGTGTGGAAGCAATTGAAAAGGGAGCCTTCGGATCGCCCTCGACTAAGAGCGGCAAACTTATATATATATTTATATATATAATCCGAGGAAAATAGTTTAAGGGTTAGATTATTTAGTAGTAATCCAAGGTGAAAATGAATCTCTAGTTGAGATATATATATATATATATATATATATATATATATATATATATATATATAATTGAGAAACAAGAAAACAAATAAATTTATTTCATTCCTTTTTAATGGAATCTTCAGATGGATTTGAAAAAAAAAATTCTTTTCTTTTGATTGGTAACTCCGTTTAGATTTTTCTCAATACATTTTGTCAGCATCCATGTGGTGCATCCACTGAGTAGTAATGACCCGACTGCTGCTTGGAAGTAATCCTATTTTATTTTATCACATCAGGAACGAACTCATAAGTGATGTACTCTTATGGACCCCCACACATGGCCGTGCAAAAGCAGGACGACCAGCACGAACATACATTCAGCAACTATGTGAGGATACGGGATGTTGTCCAGAAGACCTGCCTGAGGCGATGAACGACAGGGAAAAGTGGCGAGAGAGTGTCAGGGATATCCGTGCTACGATGATGATGATCAATAGCAGTCCACACCTTCGCTAGGCGCATATTGATATCACTCAGTAGATGAGACGCTGCTACCGAGGTACACAGACTTGTCGACTAATTTCAGAGAACCGCCATTTAACGTGGAGATAGCGCCTTCCAAAAGCATATGTGATTCGTTTGTCTGCGTTCATGTGGAGGCCAACGCTTCCGGTTTGGGTAGGTATATTGACAAGAAGCGCTATGACATCAGCATACTCTGCGTCTGAAATAGTTTCGGCGTGATATCGTCTGCTTCTTGCCTTTTGTTTTTTTTATTGCGTAAAGCCATTAGCGGGAGATTATGTCTTTATTCACTCTTAGAGTATTTATCCTATTTGCAGTTTTGTAGTTCGGAGGTCTTCCATTAGTGATTCGAATACTGACAAAGAGTCTGTGAGGATGAGGTGTTTTTGGTGCTATTTGGACTTTATGATATCTATCACCAAGTCAATGGCAGATAATTTTGCGCTTCATACAGAAGCCCCATCCGAGAGTCGTTCCTTTAATTTTATTTTCATAGATCCTATTTATCCAACCCCTCCGCTCGGGCAGGATATGACACAAAGTCAATTTTTTAAGCGGAGTTTAGCAGGTTTGAATTCAGAGTTTTCCTTCTCCTAGACTAGTTGCCGAACCAAGGCTGAAGAACCTAGTCTGCCCTACTATTTACCCATAGCTGGAGGGAGAATAATTGGATTCATACCTTTCCCAAGGGTATTAGTGCTATGGGAAATGCAATCAGTCTTGTCCAGGAATAGAACTCGTATCGCCGTGTCCATATCCTGTGACGATAACCATTACACCACAGGCACCATTTTATTTTCATAGATGGCCGCGCATCCTACCTTGTCCTCGACTTTTGATCTGTCAGAGTAAATTTGTGAATGTTTAGGATATGTATTCTGGATGAAGAGTGGGTTTTTATTTTAGAGTATCTATTTAGCTTAAATAATATGGATGGTTGCTTATTCATCCAGGGTAAAGTATTGGATTTGATGGAATCGAATTCGTATCGTGCCTATTTGAGCTTCAGTGAGACATTCTATTGATAATGATATTGATAATGTTTTCTTTTTTGTTGAAAAGATCTGTGTACTGCAGACAGAAGACGCGTTTTTATGCCGTATTTGACGGAAATGATAGGAGTTTTGGGCAATCATGTAGTGCCAGAGTTTTTTTTTTGTCTTATTACCAATGGACGTTTATTCGTCTGCATACAGGCTTTCCACTGGGGAGGTCTTGAAGGCTCCCAAGGCTAATCATAGTCCTTGGTAGAGTACAGTGTTTATTTCCTTTGTATATGATTTTCTGGCTGCTCCATAAATAATTTTTTTATCGGTCATTTAAACTGGAGTGAGGATAGAGTTATGAGATCTTCCGCTGTTATGATAACATGACACATTATTCGGCAGCAAACGTGACTTGTGCTATTAGAAAGAGGGAATTTTTTATTGTTTGGAAGTATGTGGTGAATTCAATAGGTTTCCAGACATTTTTTGTACAGGCATTTAAAATTGTTGTAGACTCTTGAAAATTCACTATGTAATTGCAAAGCATCTTATGAGAAAACTGACCAATCTTTATGATTTCAGCTTCAAATCAACAGGAATTCGAATACACCCTACTAAAGCCTGATTGTCACAGCTGGTGAATTTCAACAATGCAATCTGGACGCGAGGACACTTTAGAAGAACGATATGCAATAAAATTCTGTTTTAAACTTGGAAAAAATGATGCCACAGAAATGTATTCACTGCTTCAGACTGCTTTTCGACCATCTTGCATGAATCGAGCATGAGTTTTTGACTGACATAAGAGATTCAAGGAAGGCAGGGAGTCTGTGAGGGATGATGAGAGGTGTGGGAGGAGTAAGGAAGTCAATAGACCATAGTTAATTGGCCAAACGGTTAGGGTTAGGGCTAGGGTTATTATGCTGAGGTTTTAAGGGAGTTCTGGAAGAGATTCCGTCGGAAGAGGCCAGCACTCTTCAAATCGGCCCAGTGGTATTTCCACCAGGACAATGCGCCAGTCCACAACTCCACCCTTATCACAGACTATTTGACCAAGATGGGCATCAAGACAGTTCCTCACCCTCCCTATAGTGGAGACTTTGCTCTCTGTGACTTTTGCTTATTCCCTAAGCTCACAGGCTGTCGTTATGAGAGAACTGAGGAGATGAAAGAGGCTGTGACGAAGGTGATTGACACGCTCACACAAGAGGACTTCTATAGGGCCTTCCAGAAGTTGTTGGAACGGCACAAGAAGTGCATTGCAGCCAAAGGAGAATGCTTCGAAAGGGACTAGAGTTTTATGTGTGTACTATCAATAAAAGTGCCCATACGAAAAAAGTCTGGAAACTTATTTAATGATCCTCGTAAGTCCCAGTTATTAACACATAGCACAAAGCTTCATCTTCAGTTTCATATCTGACAGCTTTTGAATGATAGATCTATAATATTTATTGAACAAGACATGAGGGCATTTACTTAAAGGCTCCATCCAGTTTTTACCTCTAAAAAATATTAAACCACCCAGTTTCGTTTGTGAATAAAGAACAACGCTATTCAAAGTGGTCGATATAGATATCTGGGAGGGAGTAAAATTTTGACTAGGTGAATAAAAGTATACTGGTCCATGGGGGAGTGAATCTACTAGTTTGCTTTTAAAAATCTTTTCAGGACAAGAGAACAAAAATCGCTGGATCCAGTAAACTAGTTGCAAGATATTGTACGCCTAGCAGAACGGATGATTGGGTGTGATGGCCACTAGGGAAATATCGTTCACATACGACCTGTTTAAATCATACGGGTTACTTAAATGAATGAACATTAATAAAGGGGAAAGTGTGGATTTAAAGCAGATTTAAACACCTTTCTTAAAGAAGAATTTTTTAAATAACTTTTGATCCTGAAGGGACCTCTGTGCAAACATTTAAAAGAATTAGATATTACCGGGTGAACTAAAAAAATCTGTAGTAAAATATTCCAAGCTTTGTGCAACTGTTAATCCCATTTTAGTAGATTTTCCAAGTTTGTATCTGGTGGAATCTAGGTCTAGCCAAGTGAATTATTTACAAAGTAAACAGAGAAATATTTTGAACATAGAACGCGAGTGACAAAGTTAACTGATTATAATGTATCAGGGTTAACTTGCTTTTGAGAATATCGTCGTTATAATTTTCTTCACAGCTGTCTGCATTAGGTTTATGTGAAAAATCAGACTTGTGTCTTTTTCTCAGAGAGAAGGTGGATTCTTGAGAAGACCAGATGTGACCTAGTATAGAGAGAGGTCAAACCATGTTGGGATTTCGAAGCTGGACTGATAAATTGTTTTTGAAGAAGCCACTACCCTAATGCACATGATAAAATAATAGCAAAACTTACCGGCTGGCTGACAAAAATATGTCAATGAGCAGGCCAGTATATATGCACCCTAGAATAGCCACTCCTGAGCTGGTAGCCAATCACTGCCCAGGGAATGGACTAGACCACCTGCGCATCGTGGAACGCCCCAACTCACATATAATCTTACCTTCCTCATGCTCAAGTCATATTCGCCTCGACGCGTAATTCGACACATGTGAACAACATTCAAGAGCGAGTACAATATACAACAGAACTTCGACAATTTTGAGTTAAAAGGTGTAAACCCTTGAATTTGATAAGCATATTCGGGACGTATTTTCAACGTGGGATTTGGATTATGATGTGATGTGTATATAACATACTGTTATTTTACGTCACGAGTTAGTTGGGTTTTAGACAGCGTATTAGCACACTCGCAATTCGATTGCGATCAGCTGTGAGAAAACTTACATACATCAGTGAATGACTCCAGCATTTCACTAAGTTGCTAAAGCTAACTTAAGACCGACACACATATAGCCTGTCAAAACGTTGCATTCTCTTTCGTATAACTATAGATACCATACGATACTTGATTGTATTTCACTTGATGTATTGTTATTAAACTGTTTATATAAAATCAAATTGTTCTTCTGGAGAAAGGACCGACTTATCCAGTTCAGAAGATTTGTCACAAGATGAGATTACCACAGCTTATCCATTTGTGAAACATCCGTTTTCTTGACCCATAAAAATCACTACACTTTTTGAACTTCAAGCAAGATGATCGGCGATCGAGACTGAGACTTTGGCACCATAACGACTGCTTCGTAGAGAGTGAGATTTCACTCGGACTTCGAAATGAGCAGTGCATCGATCAGAAATACGACTTGCTTAGAGTTGAGAGGGTTAGGGTTAGGGTTAGGGGAATTGCGGCTCAAACTTAAAAACCTGCAATTTGATATGCATAAATTCCTCAGTTCTCGCCAAACGCATCCTTCCCAGAAAAAATAATTCAAGAATTAAAAGTGAGTTTGCATTAATCGTTTACCATATTTACCAACCCCTCCGCTCGGGCAGGATATGACACAAGGTCAATTTTTAAGCAGAGTTGAACAGGTTTCAATTCAGAGTTTTCCTTCTCCTAGACTAGTTGCCTCTCCAAGGCTGAATAACCCAGTCTGCCCTACTATTTACCCATAGCTGGAGGGAGAATAATTGGATTCATACCTTCTCCCAAGGGTATTAGTGCTATGTGAAATGCAATCAGTCTCGTCCAGGATTTCAACTCGTGTCGCCGTGTCCATTTCCTACGACGATAACCATTACACAACGGGCACCTGCATGAATCGTTTACGGCTGCTTTTCTCACATAAATAGTATCGGACACTGTTTAATTAGTTATGTCTTGTAATTTAATATTTAATATCTGATTTAACCTCGTGGCGTAGTGGCTAACAGGCAAGACTACGAAATCATAATTAGTGAGTTCGAACTCCAGTCGAATTATCACGTTCACTTTCGGTTTAGTTTGGCTGGGTTTTTGTTCTGGCCCTTCAAGAACAGAAATGAATAACACAAAGAGATGTATGGTTTACAGCAGTATATATTTACGGAAATACAGGCAGTAACGGTTAGATTGTTTTGTGAGAGGATCTTCCGTGGATGTCGGTATTTGTCTTCCGTCTCACCAACCGGACGAGTATGGCACAATGCTTTTTTTTTAGGTGGGTTCGTGCACAGGGCCGTAGCCCAGACACGCCCGGCATTTCCAAAATTGCCACGGGACCCGTCAGTATTTCCCTAAAAGGGGCGCCTGGCGATGAGCCTAACCCCTCTGAAGAGGGATAGAGCCTGGGGGACGGCGCCCTGAGGCTCGAGGATGTCGGTCAAGGCGCACCTCGACCGACTGCCACTGGAACCAAGACACACCCGACCAGATCTGCGCACTGACAAAGCGCGGCCAACCGAAGTGCGTCCCAGCCCAGTGCCCCCCCCCCAGAGAGTAGTGCATACGTTCCTCTCTGCTTGGAGGCTGTCTCGGATCTTCTGCGGATGTCGGCCGTCTACAAATTGTCAGCAAATATTTATAGACTTTCACATCAGTAGGAGCAGTAGATTAGCCAATGAAAAGCGACTGAAATAGAAGTAGATTATCCAAGCAGACACCACTAAGTCACATATAAGCAATAGCAAATTAATCAAGAGCCGACTTATTGCAGCCTTGTTACGTTGAAGGAGTATCTTGTATCACTCAACCAGAAACAAGATGGCTACTCAAATTCTAACTGTAACGGTTAACGATAACTGTCTAGACTAGCTTGACTCTTTTATCGAGTCAGTCACTATTTACAGTGTCGGTGAGGGTCTGTGCAGTGGTGACATGAGGTATATCCCCATAACAGTTTTATGGCATATCAACCATTGAGGGTTATTTAATGCCAAATCCTGTTTATACATATATATTAACTATATATAATTTGTAAACAATTTTTAGTGATAACATTTATAATCGAGTCTGGGCTCATTTTTTTGCTCCCAGTTAATTGGTTTCAAGTATTTCTATCAATTATGAATAATTCTATTTAATAATAATCATTTTTTTTGTACACAGTGAAGTGGTTACCAGTACTTCTCATTAAAACTACTTATTCTATTTAAATTAACAGATTTGTTTGCATACAGTTAAATGATTCCAAGTATGGCTATGTATCACTGACATTGTAATTAAACATCAGTCATTTGTTTACACACAGTTAAATGGTCAAACAGTTCTATTTCTAACAATTCAGTTGAGCATACGTTACACTTGGGAAAGGTACGAGAATCATGAAAAAGGTTCCCAGACTTTTTTCGTATGGTCATTGATAGTACACACATGAAATTCTAGTCCACTTCAAAGTATTCTCCTCCGACTGCAATGCACTTGTTCTACCGTTCCAACAACTTCTGGAAGGCTCCGTGGAAGTCCTATTGTGAGAGCGTATCAACGACCTTCGTCACAGCCTCTTTCATCTCCTCAATTGTCTCATAACGACAGCCTCTGAGCTTGGGGAATAACCAAATGTCACAGGGAGCAACGTCTCGACTATACTGGAGGCTGAGGAACTGTCTTGATGCCCATCTTGGTCAAATAGTCTGTGACAAGGATGGAGGTGTGGACTGATGCATTGTCCTGGTGGAAATTCCACTGAGCCGATTTGAAGAGTGCTAGCCTCTTCCGACGGAATCTCTTCCTGAACTCCCTTAAAACCTCAACATAGTAACCCTAACCCTTTGGCTAATTAACTCTGGTGTATTGACTTCTTTACACCCCCCACACCTCTCATCATCCCTCACTGACTGCCTGCCTTCCTTGAATCTCTTATGCCACTCAAAAACTGATGGATGATTCATGCAAGATGGTCGAAAAGCAATCTGAAGCATTCCATACGTTTCTGTGGCATCATTTTTTCCAAGTTTAAAACAGAATTTTATTGCATATCATTCTTCCAAAGTGTCCTCACGTCCAGATTGCATTGTTGAAATTCACCAGCTGTGACAATCAGGCTTTAGTAGGGTATATTCCAATTGCTGTTGTAGCTGTTCATTTGAACCTGAAATCATAAAAATTGGTCAGTCATCTCATAAGATGTATAGCAATAACATAATGAATTTTCAAGAGTCCGCGAAAATTTTAAATGCCTGTACAAAAAAGTTTGGAAACTTATCGTATGCACCGCGTATGGGATTAGTGAGATGGAGCTACCATTATCACTTGTCTGGCCGTAGGTTGATATGCCATTCAAGAAAGAGACCCCAGTTATGGATTAAATTTTACTGCTGTTCTTCTACAAGGGTGGCTTTGACATTAAACAACCCACGAAGTGATCAGACAAAGAATCCCATCTTTGGGTTAAATAGTACCACGGCTGTTCTTCTACAAAGATGACTTTGGCATCAAATAACCCACAAAGATTGATATACCATTAAACAAAGAAACCAAAACTAATCTAATATTTGATTTATTAGGGGTGAATTGTAATTAAATTTGGTTACAAGAAATGCATCAAGTAAAAAGCTTGAGAAGCTCTGCCGTAAAATTTTAAGATTCTCGCAAAAAAAAGTCTGCTCTGTGGTAATTTGGTAAACTTTGCCCAAACTCTGACTGCAAGTTTACACATTTCTTATTTGCCAACGTTGAACGTTTCGGTTTTACATTGAACCATCATCAGGATATGTCTTACTCATTTTTTGATTTAATCGCGAGTTGTCGATGAAACGCCCCATTACTTCAATCGGCGGTTTAGATGTCATATTATATCTAAATCAATAGGAATGTCAACAAATTGGAAGTGGTCGGATTAAAGTTATTAGCAGGTAGAGTGTTCGCAAATGATCCGGGAGACTGGGGTTCAATCCCAGGTCAAGTCATACCAAAGACTTTAAAAATGGTACTTGATACCTCCTTGCTTAACCCTCAGCATTATAAGGTACGTATCAAAGGTAAAGAAGAGCCATCCAGGGAAAGGAGTAGCGCCCTCCTCTACACGTAGGTGTAGTAGCTATCGAAAAGGAGCCTTCGGGTCACCCTCGACTACGGTCGCCAGCTTAACGGACTAAAGGATATGTATCTGTGTTTGTAATTTAATATTTTTGGAGAGGTGAATATGAATTAAATTTTGTTACTTGGTGTGTATAAAGTTTGAGAAGCCCTAATGTAGATATCATAAATATTAGTGTATAAGACGCACTATCTTTGCAGATTTCTCTGTTCAAAAGTTAGTGCTGCGTACTATAGAAGAAAATCTAAATAATCAACTTTTTATGGTGTATAAACGAATTTTAAGAGAACGTTTTTCTTTTTGTTGGCTACTGAAAGGATCGTGAGATCTTGGAATATTCGGTACTTAGTGCTCTTCGAATCAAATAATGTACGTATTTTTTTTCATTAAGGGTTTGGTTCCCTAAGCTTCTAAGGAGACAATCACCTGGAGGTTGCAGGTTCAATCCTGACTGCAGGCGAGTAACAATGCAGGAATACTTAACACTTGTACCCGGTTATGGCTAACGGAATCAGAACAGGCAACCTCCCGTGGATTCAATAAAGGACGTAGTTCGAAGTTCCGTGAAGGTTCCCGAGTTCGACAAACACCCGAGGAAGGCCGGAGGACATATCGGCTGAAATGTTGTGGAAATAACAATAAAGATGAAGACAATAGCCCGAAAATCCTTAATGAAAAAAAAATCACCAAGCTTCGTCTCAGAAATTTAGACAACTAATGTACGTATTGTTCCGGTTGTTGCTTACAATAAGCGAACATTTGTTTTTCAAAGCTAAGTCTGACTCCTCTGGCGTACGAAACATATCACTATTTCTGATATCCGTTTAAGAAGATCCTTAAGCCAGCTATTAGCTGAAGAGTGGAAACGATCCTATTTCCAAATGACGTCACGAAATTTTCCATTAAAAACAAAACCAAAAAAATCAGTTTATGAGTAAAAAAATTTTTGAAGACGCTCCTTTTGCAATAGTTATTGTAACAAATGGACACGACGGACCGTGTTCAAATCCTGGATGAGGCTGTTTGCATTTCACAAAGCGCTAATAACCTTGAGAAAAATTACGAATCCAACTATTCTCCATTCAGCTATATGTAAATTGTAGTGCAGACTGAGCTGATTAACTTTAATATGACAACCCGTCTAGGAAAAGGAAAACTCGGAACTCACAATTGTTAATCTCCGCTTAAAAACTGACCTTATGTCGTACCCTGCTCCTTTGGTTTGGTTTCTTTGTTTAATGGCATATCAACCTTCGTGTGTTATTTACTGCTAGAGCCAACCTCGTAGAAGAACAGTTGTGAAACTACTTAATCCATAGCTACGGGATAAGGAGTTCATTCGTTTCCTCGAGGGTATTCGTCCGAAAGTGAACGTAATAGCGCGACTGGAGTTCGAACTCGTTTTCTTGGATATCAAAATCCAGCACGTTAGCCACTACAAAATGGTTTGGGTAAATATATATACTACTGAAAAGTTTTGGAAAAGATTTTTTCCCACCAATTATGAGTAAGTAAAGTTGGTGACCGTAGTCGAGGGTGACCCGAAGGCTCCCTTTTCGATTGCTACAACACCAAGGTGTGGGGGAGGGCGCTACTTCTTTCCCTGGATTGCTCCACTTTACCTTTGATACGTACCTTATAATGCTGAGTGTAAAAAATTGTGGCATATCAGAGTGACACTTATACAAATTGTAATTGGTGGTGAGAGGACATGTGGATACCATCCAAACTAGTGCATTATTGAGATCGGCCAGAATACTGAGAAGAGTCCTGGAGACTTGAGGAGACTTGCTGTCAGTCAAACTCCAGTGAAAGACCATCAGCGTTAGTTGACATGAAAAACGCTCAAGGAGTAAAACAGCGTTGACGCATAGATACAACGGCTCGAAGACTACAAAGAAAAACACGAACGGGGACTAATCACAGCCATCAGAAACGATGCAGACAACACGATAGACGATAGAATGACAACAACTAAGAAACAAAAATGGGAGAAAAACAACTCTATGGCCGCTTTGAACGACTAATAAACAACATCTCACACCAGAAAACCTGGACCTGACTAAGAAAAGGAAACCTTAAGAGAGAAACGGAATCTCTTCTAGTGGCAGCACAAGACAACGCCATAAGGACCAATCATATCAAAACGAGAATTGATAAGACGCAACAAAACAGTAAATGTAGGCTATGCGGTGACAGAGACGAAACGATCAATCACATAATAAGCGAATGTAGCAAATTAGCACAGAAGGAGTATAAGGCGAGACACGACTGGGTCGGCAAGGTGATCCACTGGGAAATGTGCAAGAAATTTAAGTTTAACCATACTAACAAATGGTATATGCACAACCCAGCACCTGTCCTAGAAAATGACTCCGATGGGACTTTAGCATACAAACGAATCACCTAATCCCGGCCAGAGGACCAGACCTTATAATAATCATCAACAAAAAAAGAGAATTTGCAAAATTGTCGACTTTGCTGTCCCGGCTGATCAGAATAAATCTGAAGGAAAGTGAAAAGAAGGATAAGTACCTCGACCTTGCTAGAGAATTGAAAAAGCTGTGGAACATGAAAGTGACGTTTGTGCCAATTGTGATTGGTGCTTTAGGCACAATAACTAAAGGATTATTAAAAGGCCTGGAGGACTTGGAAGTTGGCGGACGGGTAGAGACTATCCAAATGACAGCATTGCTGAGAACGGCCAGAATCCTGAGACAAGTCCTGGAGACTTGAGGAGACTTGCTGTCACTCAAACTCCAGTGAAAAACCATCAGCTAACACTGATGTGAAAAACTTTAAAGGAGTAAATAATAATCTACGAGAAGGGCGTGACTCATTATTGAGCTTAATGGCCGACACAAGGACGGCCTTTAAGTGGGTGATAATGAAAACAGAATAAAAGCCCTACTTCTTGCTTAAGTCAAGCGTAGGCAGCCAACAACACCTGTTTTGTGCAGACTGGCGTGAAAAAGTTTTAGATATGCATCCAACAAATAGACTCAGAATTTTTCTTTTGTGCTCGGATGTGAATTTAAAAGACATTAAACCATTGATAAAAATATTTGGTTCACCTTGAGACTTAAAGCACACACACAGGATGCCTTGCGGGGCGAGTAATGAGTAAACAAACAAATTTGGTTTCTTTGTTTAATGTCATGTCAACGTTCGTGGGTTATTTAATGCCAAAGCTATCCTTCTAGAAGAACAGTTGGGGTACTATCTAATCGATAGCTGGAGGGTAAGGGGGTTCGTATTTTACCCAAGGTTATTTGTCCGTAAGAGAACGTAATGGCACGACTGGAGTTCGAACTCGCTTACAACGATTCTGCAGTCCAACGCTTTAACCATTACAGGGTGTAATGAGCGAGCTAGTTGATTAATTTTACGGAATTTCAACCTTTACTGGGTTATTCAATACCGCAATAAAGATATATAAAACCTTATAAGAATTAGCCCAGTCGGCCTGAGTTGTAGAATACACAGACTGTATCTCCAACGAGTGTCCTGGATATGACAGTAAAGAATTTTATGATTAAATTGGATGATTTTAGAAAAAATGGCAAGAAAAAGTATTTGGATGATTTTAGAAAAAATGGCAAGAAAAAGTATTTATGAGGACATTTTCAAGAAAAATCAGTTTAATTATTTAACATAATTTGGCCTTTTTTTAAACTTTAAAAATGATTTCCCAGATTGAATCATTTCTATGCCCAGATAAACAGGGGACACCTGAGGAAGGGCGGAGGATACAGCGGCCGAAACGTCATGAAAAAAAAACAAACAATAAAGATGAAGACAATTGTTCGAAAACTCTTACTGATAAAAATCAGTCAACTTTAAAAATGATTTCCTTAGCTGAATCATTTCTATGCCCAGATAAACAAGGGACACCTGGGGAAGGCCAGAGTATACAGCGGACGAAACGCTGTGAAAAAAAAAAGACGAAGACAATAGTGCGAAAACTCTTACCGATAAAAATCAGCAAAAATTTGAAAATGATTTCCTGGTTGAATAATTTCTATGCCCAGATAAACAGGGGACACCTGACGAAGGCCGGATGATACAGCGAACGAAACGCTGTGAAAAAAAAAACCCAATAAAGATGAAGACAATAGTCTGAAAACTCTTACTGATTAAAATCAGTCAGGCTTCATCTCTGAAATTTAAACAAATAATTTGACCTGTATAGAGATATTCTGTTAATAATGTATATATTCTGGGAAAATAATAAAAAGAAGGAAATGTTCATTTGAGGACGTGGAGGACATGAAAAGAAACGCGACGGTGTAGCTTCACACCGTCTCAAAAGAGGAATTTCAGTGGTGCTTCAACGAATGAAAAACTCGCTGGAGTAAATCTGTTGACTAGCAAAGGGACCATTTTGAAAAAATGATGTATGTGTGTATGTATGAGCGCGCGTGTATGCGTGTATGTGTACCTCAAAAGAAACGATACCAATGATTAATCAAATTAGATGACAACAAAACGAACTAATAATGATAACAATAATAATGATTATAATAATATCAACGATAACTAAGAAAGCTGCAGAACATAAGAAGGACAGTGATACCAGTTGTACATAGCGCACTTGGAACGGTTTCCAAAAGCATGGAAAGTGGACTGGAAGATTTGGAAATCAGAGGACGAATCGAAACCATCCAGACCACTGCATTGTTGAGATTGTCAGAATACTGAGGAGAGTCCTGGAGATCTGAAGCGACTGACAGTCATACTTCAGCGAAAGACCATCATCTAACGTTGGTGTGAAAAACACACAAGGATTTTAATAATAATAATGATAATAATAAATGAATAAATAAAAACGCTAGAAAATAATAAATCAGACATGAATGAATTAAGTACTCATTAAATTATTGAATAAATTAAGAAATTACAAAATTAATATCAACACGCTGTGAAAAAAGAAAACAACAAAAAAAGCAAACATCAATATAACTTAGTAGATATAAACAAAAGTAAGTATGAATTAAACTGCCCCACACATTATAATGTAAAGGATACCTGCCCACGTGGGAGCCTCCTGGTCCGATGTAATAATCACATTGGTGAGAAACTAACAGTTCCCAAGCGCCACTGACTCTGTGTATACGTTATTCACTCATACATCTCTCTCTCTCTCTCTCTCTCTCTCTCTCTCTCTCTCAATCTCTCTCTCTTTCTTTCTTTCTATATATATATAGTTAAATACCTACTGAAAATCAAATCAGCTTATTATTTGTGTATAACACGCACCCCTGACATTGGGCAAAAAACTTCTGGAAAAAAATTCTCGTGTATAATCCACACTGACTTTCTAAAATTTGTTGCGGCATCAGTTCCATAGTTTTTATTGACTAAAAATAATAATTTATATAGTTTACATAATGTGTTAAAACACAAAATTTACACTGCGTTTTGAGAAAATACACGGATATGTTCACACAAAAATGCAACAAGCTTGTGGTGGAAAATAAGCTCACGTTAGGAGAAACAAAACTATCAACAAACACATTCCAGTGGATATTTCACGGTATCGGCGTAACTTATTTTGGGGGGTGGGCACCTCGTGTGCGAACTAGAATAGCTAAGCCACTATTAGTGAGTTCGAGTCTCACTGGGTGCCCTATACATGCAGCCTTGCGCCACTGATAAACAGAACTTCGTAAATCGCTATAAATTATTTTCGGTCATCCCATTTTGAATATGGTGAGGCATATGACCGGAAAAATGTTCATCATATAGGAGGTGCCCTCAATAAGTTTTCGGACTTCTTGAGTATGGCGCGCACGCCAAAGTTTTTGGGTTGAAAATATGGGCAAGTCGTATGCTTTATTCAAAATAATTACTTTAAATGAATTAATCAATCCTGAGATTTATCCTTTCGCTCCAGAATTATCGAGAATGAGTTCATATTTGTTTATTTTTTTTCGAATTGGGACTAATTCGTCTCGTCGTCTAGACATTATTGTTTAATGAGTCACTAAACAGTTCACACTTTTTCATTGATATTTTTGAATCTAAAAAGAAAGGCTTTTGCCTTGGTATTCTTTGATCATAAGTAGAATATAAAACAGTAAATATATATATATATATATCTTTAAGAAAAAAACCAAAGACCGGTTAAAGAAATATTGCTCTGTAATAAATTACCAGGAAAATTTAAATGTTCAGCTCTTGAATGATTTTCTTGTCCTGAGGAAATTACTCCAAACTTTTTAACCTGACCGAATATTACCCTTATATATATATATATATATATATATATATATATATATATATGTGTGTGTGTGTGTGTGTGTTGGGGCTGTTCCTTATTGTACAGATTTATATTTTATTCATTATTTCTGCTTTTAAAATTCCCTGACCGATTTTTTTTAATCACTGCTTTGACGAACTCAGATCAATTCATTACTGTGGCATAATAACATTTGAAACCTATTTTTCACATCTATTTACGTAGTTCCCAGTAACTGATACACATATAGTACTCCTCATAAGTATTTAAACAAATAGACAAATTATAAGAGTCACAAATAACACACACACACACACATATATATATATATATATATATATATATTGTTAGTACATTAGAATTCAATTCAATCTCTCTCTCTCTCTCTCTCTCTCTCTCTCTCTCTCTTTCTCTCTCTCTTTCTCTTTCTGAGTGTTTGTGTGCCTCTTTCTCTTTAACTTATGAAATAAAGGGTTCAATAACGGTACTCCGACCCCATATAAGTACGCTGTATATCCTCTGGGTAGAGTGTTCGTTAATAGTCCGGGAAACCGGGCTTCAATCCCAGGTCGAGTCATACCAAAGACTCAAAACACGATACCTGATACCACCTGGCTTACAACTCAGCATTATAAGGTAAGGATCAAGGGTGAAGTGGACCAATCCAGGGAATGGAGTAGCGCCCTCTCTTACATCTCGGTGTAGTAGCTATTAAAAAGGGAGCCTTCGGATCACCCTCGACTACAGTCGCCAACTTTATATCCACTGTCAGTAGGGTTTAGAATACATTGAGTATATCCCCTACAAAACGATTCGACCCTTCCGCCAATCGGTCCTACTGGGTATGATGACACTAAACTACATCTGATAGTGATGCTCTAATTCTGGAAATCTGGGGAGTGCAGAGTCGCCTTTCATTGCTATTACTGCCAGGTCGACTCAGACTTGGAGTAGTAGTACTTTTTAATGTCCCATCTATCGGTCAAACAGAAAAATTATTCGTATTCAATAAGACCATGAACAAAAAAAAATCTCAAGAAACAACTATAGAAAATGTAAATATGAACGTCCATTGAAACCTATTTTTCACATCTACTAACGTAATTTCCTGTTATTGATATACATACAGTATGACAAACAGACAAATTGCATCTAACAATAAATCGCATCCGTACTTTTTACAGAGGACACGGTCACCTCCAGGGCTATGTCTTCGCTGAGGATTGGAAATACGCATCTGCGTAATTATTATGACTTCAAGGGCAAGGATATAGATCTACATTTTCTTCTTTTTTGTGTAAAGGAATTATATTGTGAATTGAATAACCAGGACCAGAAAATCCGGCGAACACCTACGCATGGCATACGGAAATACTGGACAGCTGTTACGACCTTATCAGGTCTCATCAGCTGTGTATACTATGATGTCCCCCACTGGAGATCGAACCAGCGATCACGTGGCCTTGGAGGTGATCGTGTTCTCTGCAAAGAGTACGGATGTAACTTGCAAGACACATTCAGGTTAATTGGCCGCGCAATTTCCATGACGAGTTAATTTGGCGTCACTTGTGTGCGATCTGAACTGTTAGAGTTTCCGCTCCGCAATTTGTGATCGCTGGTTCGATCTCCAATGGGGGAGATCACGGTATACACTGCTGATGAGACCTGATAAGGTCAAAACAGCTGTCCACTGTTTCCGTATATCTTGCGTAGGTGTTCACCGAATTTTCTGGTCATAGTCATTCAATTCACAATAAAATAACCTGTTAAATTCAATCAATCAACATGAATTCCTTAGAGGATAAAACTTGGTTATCGTCGTAAAACTTTGGGGCAGATCTTTTTAGTTCGGCGTGGAGAATCTAACAATCTGTCTTCTTCGATTGCTGGACTGTTACTTATTAACACGCGGAATTTGGTATATTTAGACGCATTAGCTTTTTGGTGGCAAATAGGAAAATGGTTTTTGAGAGGAATTTATGACACATGTAGGTCTTTTTTAATTAGCCGGGGGTGGGGGGCGTGATACGCATGGCTTAGGAACTGTCATGATTTTGTCATTTGTAAAACACGAGTTGTTGAATATTAAAAGGAGAAGGGTTATTGTGTTGCGACTAACGTATTAGACTGCAATATCTTAGTGTGTGAGTTCGAACCCTAGTCGCGTTTTTACGTTCCCTTTGGGACTTTAACCCCTGGGAAAAGAGTGAACCCTCCTATCAACCCCTACCCCAGCTATGGCCTAAATTGAACCACCATTACTGTTTTACCAGATAGGCTTTTGCACTAAATAACCCACAATGGTTGATACGTCATTAAACAAATAAGCTAAACTAAATTTTAAAACTGTTGGAGGAATTTCTGCAAACCCTGTACGTATTTTCAAGGGCGAATTTTTGTTCAAATATTCATGACAGTCTTATTATTATTATTATTATTATTATAAATTATTATTTGCTGAGCTGTAAGCACCTGTCCACTAGGGCACCTACTAACATATTTTACTTATATTTCCAGTCTTTTGGCCAGCATACTGGTGTTCGCCTGTATGTTTATATTATTTAAGTACGTTAAATATTGAGTAGCTTTTCTGTTTCCTCTTCTCGTCTATCGATTGTTACGTTTTTCTGTCTATCAGGCCAACACAGGAGAGAGATAGAGAGAGAGAGAGAGAGAGAGGTGGGGATGCTTTTGTATCGATCTAGGATTAACTATGTAAAGCCATTATCTCCCATAGCATCGATAGAAATTTCAGCGCGTTCTGTCAGTCTGTCTGTCATTGTTATCGGTCGTTTTGTTTGTCCCTTATCTCCACCAACCATGGGTTAGGTAGTAACACTACTGTTCTTCTACAAAGGTGGCTTTAGCAGTAAATAACCCTCAAAGGTTGATATGCCATTAAACAAAGAGCCCCTCTCCACCAAAATAAAAATGGTATACTAAACAATTTTTAAATTTTTAACTTGCACAATATACTTAGGCAAAATCATTCCTAATTATAGATTGATTGATTTTAACGGCATGCCAATCAGTCTGGGGTTATTTTATGCTTTATTGTCAGTTTACGTATTGTATAAGTGTTTCTAAATACTTTATTTTTCCTTTCTTATTTTTTGTATACAGCCCCGAAAACAAATAAGTTTTTAACAGATCGACTTGGCACATAATTAAAGCCCTAACATTCCGCGTCTGAGTGGAACTGGGAGTAATGGCAATGAAGAGGCGCGCCGCATTTACAAGAGCTCCAGAACAGGGACCTTACCCTCAGACATAAATTATTGTCATATCAAGGACATCTATCTATCTATCTATCTATCTATCTATCTATCTATCTATCTATCTATCTCAGTAACTCAGCTAAAACAACATATAATAGCGAATTTTTCTTTTGGGCAATACGTCTCTAAGCCTTTGATTTAGAAAAATGAATACTTTTTTTGCACAATTTTCAAATAAACTATGATCTTGTGGGGCCTGTTGGATTGTTTGGGGGATTTTTGGATGTCAGCCGTCTACAAATTGTCTGCATATATTCATGGACTTTCTCATCAGTAGATTAGCCAATGAAAGGTGACTAAAAAAAGCTGTAGATTATCCAACCAGACGCCACTAAGTCCCATATAAACAATGGCAAATTAACAGAGTACCGACTTAATGTAACCTCTTACTTAGAAGGAGTATCTTGTATCGCTCAACCAGAAACAAGATGACTACCCGAATTCCAACAGTAACCGTAAAATAATAATTAAAATACTATTGTTCTTTCCTAAATAAAATTAAGTCTTCGTGGAAACATGTCTTCGGCTGGTGTTATCATCGACCTAATCTTTTGTATGGCGTATGACTAAAGTGCTGAACTGCGGCCTCGAAGTTAGCGAGTACGAATTCTACCCACGCTATTACGGTCATTTTCATACAAGAAACCCTCGAAAAAGGCAGGAAACTCTTTATTTCCTCCAGCTATGGGTTGAATGCTCTTCTCCAAGGATGTGCATGCCGTGAAATCATACTGAACACACCAGCTTTCGTTCGATCACAAAACATTTACAAGGATGGCTTTGGCGTTAAATAACCCACAAAGGTTAATATGGCATTAAATAAAGAGATCAAACCAAATATAATCTTTTGCCCCACACCAATTATTCAATAACTGTGGGCAAGGATCAATTCCTTGTTTTTCTCGTTTGTTTTTGGATGACAAAAAAGAATCAACTATATTGCAATAGTGCTCACATTCAACTGCTTTCGGTGCGAATGTATGTAAACAATGATTCCAATATAATTAATCACTGTAATTAATTATATTAGTTAATTGTTTTATTTCAGTGATAAATGTTAGTTCGTATTCGATAGGTCAAAAGCGTGCACATGTCACTCCGGGTGTCAAAATAGGGTTGTCTGGTTTGTTTTTAAATCAGTTGTGGGAAGGACATTAAAGATAAACATCTTGGGAGCCATGTCAGCTGATATTAGAATGACTTGGCCTGAAAGTTTTAATATTACGTGTTATTATCAGATTGACTGAGAGGATAATTAGCTGAATATATAGAAGCAGAGTCAGTTGAAGTTAGTTGGTTTGCAGTCGGGCAGTCGATGAGTCAGTTAGGCAGCCAGTTACAGTTGGAGGCGGGTCGGAGGCAGAGGCAGTTGAGACGAGGAGCCTCTTTTGGAATAGGGCTTGATTGAAAATGATGTAAGTGGTTGTCGTCTCGTCTGCCATGGGTTAAACTTACGCCTTGTTAATGGACAAGTAATTCATTTTAGTCTATCTCTGGCGGAGTGGTGGGGTAAACACATACATATTTCGATGTTAGGAAATCGGAAAAAACAGTGGGAGAAAGTAAACAAAAAGATATATATATATATATATAGAGAGAGAGAGAGAGAGGAAGATGGACAATAGTAAGAGATAAAAAACAAAATAGAAAAAGAATGTGGGAGAGAAAAGAGTTGTGAGTAGAGTAGAGGAAGAGGGAGGAGGAAGATCAAGAAAGATGGGCGATAGTGGCTGAAAATAGAATAAACCCGAATGAGAGAAAAAGGGAAAATGGGAGAGAGGACAAAAAAGGAGTAAGAGAGAAAAATTGTTGAACGAAAGAGAGAGAGAGAGAGAGAGAGAGAGAGAGAGAGAGAGAGAACTAAAAAAGGGTCTGAAGAAAGAGAACAAAAGAAACAAGGAAGAGAAAAGGCTCAAAAGAAAACGTGGCGAGAGAGAGGAAGAAAGATGGAAAAATGGAGAGAGAGAGAAAGAGAGAGAGAGAGAGAGAGGGGAACTGAAAAGGGGTTTGAAGGAAGAGAACAAAAGAAACAAGGAAGAGAAAAGGCTTACAAGAAAATGTGGCGAGAGAGAGGAAGAAAGAATGAGAAATAGAGAGAGAGGGGGGGACTAAAAACGATTTGAAAAAAGAGAAGAAAAAAAAAACAAGAAAGAGAAAAGGCTCAAGGTGAGAGAGAGGAAGAAAGACTGAGATATATATATTGAGAGAGAGGCAGCGAGAGAGAGGCAGCGAGAGAGAGAGAGAGAGATTTGGGAGCAAAAGAGATATTTTCATCAAACGTTTGTCTTTTGCTGACAAAAATTCAAGGACACTTATAAGTGAGTATATTTCTCACTGAGTTCTTGATCCGGCCTTGAGCCAAACCTTGCAAAGTAAATACCAACAAGACGAGCACTTGCAATGAAATGAAGGTCAACTAACTGTTTTCACAGGGAGTTGCTCGTGAGCACGTTTCCCACTGGTGTTTTGTGGCTGAGATGAAATCAAATTAATATGAAAAATCTGGCGTGGAACGATCATTAAGAAATTGAAATTGTAAATCACTTAGATTCTTGGTGAACGCTGGATGTCGACCGTGAGTCAGACTCGTAATAGCTCTGTAAATGTCAGAAAGGCGCGTTAAACAATATTAGACTTCGGGTGGATAGAGACCGTGGTATTTTGATGGTTTAGTTTTCAAGTTGTTTAAAAAGAAAAATAAAACTAACTAAAAAATATAGTGTGATACTTTGATCTTCGTTGTTCCAAGCTATATTCGTTTTCGACTTACAAGCCACTTATTCTATAAGCCAAATTAGCAGTAGGTATCCATCTTCAATACGGGTTGTAAAACGTTCATTAATAAAGATGAAGGATGTTGAGTCGCTTTTTAAAAAAAGTTTCGGATAGTTATTCAAATTTAAAGAAGTTAAATTTGCAGTTCTTATTCATCTTACATATGGGTTGTAAGATGGTGATGTTGAGTCGCTTTTATTAAAGCTTAGGATAATTATTCGTATTTACCAACCCCTCCGCTCGGGCAGGATATGACACAAGGTCAATTTTAAGCAGAGTTTAACAAGTTTATAATTCAGAGTTTTCCTTCTCCTAGACTAGTTGCCTCACCAAGATTGAAGAACACAGTCTGCCCTACTATTTACCCATTGCTGGAGGGAGAATAATTGTATTCATACCTTTCCCAAGGGTATTAGTGCTATGTGAAATGCAATCAGTCTCGTCCAGGATTTGAACTCGTGTCGCCGTGTCCATTTCTTACGACGATAACCATTGCACCACAGGCACCTCCTTGTTTATGTTTCAAAGAGTTAAGAAAAAAAAAAGAATGAAGGTGGGTAAGATATACGTATTAAAAGTTACACGCTGTTATGCTGAACCTGGGATGGTCAAACGCCAACATGATTCATATATTTATTATATTCCATTGCCGAAAACTACTCACCGCATCATTCTACCTCATCTTAACTCCCATACACACCCTGATTTTACATTTGTTGAGTGGCTTGTTACCACATTTTTTGTGATTATTCCTTCCTTTTGTGGTTCTCTGGGCGCTGCTTCAAAGAAAATTAGAATAAATACCTGATGTTTGCTCATCCGGTTCTAGGATGGGTTATAGATAATAGCCTAGTGGATAAGGCTGTTGGTTAAGTATAATTAGTTAGCTGGTAGCCGCGTGTTCAATCTCTGGGTCAGTTAGTGACATTTATATATAACTAACTGAGACGAACTCGACTGACATCATTAGGTATAAATTATCTAATAATGAGGTAATTTCGATCAGTAACGGAAGAATGAGAATAATCTGGCTGTGCTGGAAAATATTTAGATTGGGTTCTTTGTTTAATGGAACATAAAACTTTCTGGGTTATTTAATGTCAAAGTAATCCTTGTTGAGGAATGGTAGGGATACTAATGATTAGTTGGTTGGGTTTAATGGCATATCAACCTCTCTAGGTTACCTAATGACAAAGCCTGTTTATACATATGTACGGTTTGTAAACACATAATTTAATGACACCATACTAAAACCAAACGACTCATTTACCATATTTACCAACCCCTCCGCTCGGGCAGGATATGACACAAGGTCAATTTTTAAGCGGAGTTTAACAGGTTTTAATTCAGAGTTTTCCTTCTACTAGACTAGTTGCCTCACCAAGGCTGAAGAACATAGTCTGCCCTACTATTTACCCATAGCTGGAGGGAGAATAATTGTATTCATACCTTTCCCAAGGGTATTAGTGCTATGTGAAATGTAACCAGTCTTGTCCAGGATTTGAACTCGTGTCGCCGTGTCCATTTCTTACGACGATAACCATTACACCACGGGCACCTCCAATATACCCCGGACACCTCATTTATTCGCATCCGAGTAAATATTTTCAAATATTTCTATATGACATTAGTTTATTTAGTGATGATAGTTTTTTATTTTATTTTATTATACTATCTAACCCAAGGAAAGAGAAGGGGTTTATATATTTCCCAAAGATATTAGTCCAAAAGGGAATATAATAACACGACTGGACTTTGAACCCGCTTACTTAGAGACGGCAACTCTGCACTTTAGTAATTATGCCACGGAGACTCCTCCCTAATGAAGAAAAGAAGGATGAGAAGATGAAGAAAAGAAGGGGAAAATGTATAGAATTAAGAAAGAGAGAATGAAAAAGCAAAAAGTAGAGAGAATGAAAAGTTAGAGGGAGTGCATGAAGAAAGGGAAAGAAGAAGAAGAAAAGATATATAGAAAGAAATAAGAGAGAGAGAGAGAGAGAGAGAGAGAAGAGAAAGATCAGAAGATGAAAAGATAATAAGAACAGATATGTCGAAACGTAAAAGAAATCAAAAAGTAGAAATAAAGCGAGAAAAATAAGAGAGAAGACGAAAAATAAAAAGAAAATATACATTGAAAGCAACCTAAGAAGCAGTATCTCATCAACTGAAAAAGACATCGACACGAGGCTAACCAACACATGGACAGCTATCGATAAGCTATCGGTCATATGGAAGTCAGACCTGACCGATAAAATGAAACGCAGTTTCTTCCAGGCAGCGGTCGTATCGATACTGCAATATGGATGCACTACTTGGACGCTAACTAAACGGCCGGAGAAAAAGCTAGACGGCAATTACACAAGAATGTTGCGAGCAATATCAAACAAGTCCTGGAGGCAACACTCCACAAGGCACCAACTATACGGCCACCTACCTCCCATCACGAAAACTATCCAAGTTAGACGAACCAGACATGCAGGACACTGCTGGAGAAGCAAGGGTGAGCTCATAAGTGATGTACTCCTGTGGACCCTCACATATGGCCAAGCAAAAGCAGGACGACCAGCTCGAACATACATATAGCAGATATGTGAAGATACGGGATGTAGCATTGAAGACCTGCCAGAGGCGATGAACAATAGGGAAAAGTGGCGAGAGAGGGTCAGGGATATCCGTGTTTTTCTCGTCTTCTTTCTCTTGTCATTTTTCTACGAACGAACAGTTTGAACTTAGTATCTTTATTGTTGCTGTTTTATCCCGATAATTGGATAAATACTCCTAATTATCAGCCTCACCTGCAATGTTTTTGGAGACTTTTCTACGCACTTTGTTTTTCTCTGATGTCTGTGCTTAGTAGGCAAGTATTCACTCGTTAAAGATAAATCGTAGACCTGAAAAAAATGGACTGATTAAGAACAGGTCAAATTACTGCGTATATTGATCTGTTTGTATATTGAATAGTTTATATATATATATATATATATATATATATATATATATATATATGCGACGAAGACTCAATCGGTAGAAATACAGTAGTGGTACTATTTACCACATAGCTGATACAATAAAGGGGTTCATGCCTTTCCGAAGGTGAACGTAATAGCGTGACTGGAGTTCGGACTCGCTAACTATGATGTCCAGCACGTTAACCACTTCACCACGGAGACTCATCCTGTAGAAATACAGTATTGGTACTATTTAACCCCTAGCTGGTACAGTAAAGGGGTTCATACCTTTCCTAAGGGTATTAGTCAAAAAGGGAACGCAACACACAGTTATCTCAGTAGAAAGTATTCCTAATAGAAATAATTTTGAAACATTTATTTTACCCATTGATAAGACCCTAGAGTGGAACTGGAAGTAACTGCAATAAAGTGGTACTCCGTGCTCTACTGGAGCCTCACCACTGGATACAGTTTAAAGCCCTACCTAGGACACCTGACATTTGAAAATAAAAAAGGACTGATTAATCATTTGATTGACTTTAACTGTATGTAAACCCTTTGAGGCATATCTTATGCTTAAAAGTTAGAGAATTGCATTCATTGTAAGTCATATTTATATTTTTTGTGTTGTTATTTATTAAAAATTATTATTATTTATTTTTTATTTTATTCAATTTTTGACACGGTTCTATCAAACCCGAATGATTTTTAAATTCATCTATTTGACCCATAGATAGGGCCCTAACATGCACTCTCACTTCGAATCAGAGTGCACCTGGGAGTAATGGTAACACTCCAGTTTTCTAATACTTGAACCTCCCCATCTGATGCAGTTTATTGTCATACCCAGATCCTCACTTTTTGGGAGATGAATGTGTGAGGAAGTCTTACTTCTCTGCAGATAAAACAGTCAATGAGTATAAAGACCATACGAAGATAATCTGTTTTCTTGCAAGTCAGAAAGTCAGAGATCGTTTCGACATTGTAATTATGTTGTAAACAGGACACCCACTTTTTAAAATCCTATAAAGTCAATACTTTTCATTACTGACTAATTGGCTGAGTATATTCAGGTTTTCAGTATGGGAAATGACCCGGGAGATCGGGGTTCCATCCCAGGTTGAGTCATGCCAAAGACTCAAAAAAAAAATGGTACTTGACACCCCCTTGCTTAACTCTCGGTATCATAAGGTACGTATCAAGGGTAAAGTGAAGCAATACAGGAAAAGGAGTTGCACTCTCTCCTATACTTCGGTGTTGTATCTGTTGAAAAGAGAGCCTTCGGGTCGCCTTCGACTACGGTCGCCAAATCTACTTTATATATATATATATATATATATATATATATATAATTCAAGGAGAAAATCCTGGGGGTTGAAGTATCCAATTTGAGTGCTAAATGCCAACGGCTAACGAAGTATGATTAATTTGGGATCAAGAATCATTCAAAACTCAACGTGCGGAGCCCAGAATTTTTTAATATAGAAATAAAAAGAAAAAATTCTCTTCTTTGTAAAGAAGTTAATTTTTTCTTTATATATATATATATATATATATATATATATTGATAGATATGTTGTATAGCCGTGATACAACTATACGTATACATATACATGCGGAAACATAGTCAACAATAATGACGAACGAACACATTTCTTCAGAAAAAATATACCTCTCACACTTTATTCGAAAGGGTTGCAAAAGGGTTGCGAAAGGGTTATGTGTGAGAGGTGAGTTGGAGACTGAACAGACTACAACATATTGACCCCAAGTTCCTCTGGTCATAGCAGCACTTCTTCCTCATTCTGCTGGGCTGCTCAACCGGGGTCCTGAGGGCCCAAGCCCTCTGTCTCGCGCTGGTTCTCACTGCCTCGAACTGCAACTCGAACTCCAACAAACTGACTCCAACTAACTCGAACTGTCTGTGGCACCGGGTTATATAATTGCTTGATGTTCACCTGCTTCCCGTGGGCGTTGCAATTGCACCGAATTCAACCCGTCCACGGTCAAGGTTATATCTTGATATCTTCGACAGGATGCACCTGTTCCCTGATTGATGACTGGGTCGAGGGTCAATATGTTACAGATAGAAAGATATATGATTAAAATTCAATTTTAAGAGTTCCTCTAATTCGTAAAATCTTTGCAGTGCTCAGTTAACAAGAGTGAAGAGCAATATATTGATATATTTCAATAAAAAAAAAAATGCGACGAAGAAAATGTAAAAATAAAGGCAATGTAAAAAAAATCACGATGCAGAGTTTCACGCTTACAATATCCGGATGTGCTGGTACTTCATACGTCATAAGTCAGGCATGCGGAATACCATCTGACCTGATGAGCATAACCGTGAAACTCTAAGTCGGGAATTTTTTCACTGGCTGACTTTTACTTTTTCTACATCTTAATTTCTACAATTGAAATGTATACATGGTTTGGTTTGGTTTGATTTGGTTTCTTTGCTTAATGGCATATCAACCTTTGTAGGTTATTTAATGCCCAAGTCATCCTTGTAGGAGAACAGTTGTGGTACAATTTAACTCGTAATTTGGAGGTGGGGGGAAGTGATAAAGAATATTTGTCCGAATATGAACGTATTGGCGCAACCGAGGTTCGAACTTGCTTATTACGATATCACAGTGCTGCACGAAAGCCACTTCCTTACGAGGACTTGCCCCACAATATATATATATATATATATATATATATATATATATATATATATATATTCTAGTTTGATACAGCAGCTCTGTGAGGATACGGGATGTAGCCCTGAAGACCTGCCAGAGGCGATGAACGATAGGGAAAAGTGGCGAGAGAGGGTCAGGGATATCCGTGCTAGCGGCACGACATGATGATGATGATGATGATAATAAATAAAGAGTGCTCAGTATCATTGAGAAAGAATATAAACAGGGAGGGTCTCAAAAGAGATGCAACCTATTAATATGATAAAGATTTATTACTGAGACAAGCGCAATGGCGGTCATTTGGAACACGTCCAGTAAAAAATGCATCCTTTGAGCTAGAGACGTCAAATCAATGTTTCTCCCAATTGTTATAATATCAGCTTCCAGGACATGCAATCTTTTTTTGAGTTCCTTGTCTCAGTAATAAATCATTATCATATTAATAGGTTGTGTCTATTTTGAGACAGTTTTGAATGATTTTGTCTCCAAATAAGTAGTAACGCAAAATATTTTTCCTCTCTTATCCAGGGTATTGCAATCGAGGATTTATGAGTTGCTATAGTATGATATTTTCAATACTGAAACAAAAACAACACAACATTATTATTAGCTGTCCTATGAGTCCCATGTATATTGAGACACTTTATATTTTAGTTGGGAGAGCGTAGACACAGAGTCTATCAAATCCAAATAATTTATAACGGTCAGTTTCTAGTTTATGCATTCCCCAGGCTTGATGAACGTCTGGACGAGAAACCGACCCTTGCCAAGCATGGTTGACTTATACACACACACACACACACACACATATTTATATATATATATATATATATAATGGGTATTTATATATATATATATAATGGATATTTATATATATATATATATGTATAATGGGTATTTATATATATATATATATATATAAATATATATTTATATATATATAATGGGTATTTATATATATGTATATATACATATAACGGGTATTTGTATATATATATATATATATATATATATATATAATGGGTATTTATATATATATATATATATATAATGGATATATATATATATATATATATATATATATATAATGGGTATTTTTAAAGAATATATCATTTTAAATGTACAGGGTATTTCATAAATAACGATATTATTTACTAATCTCATAAGTAAACCAATTTTTTTATTTCAGTTTTTAGTAGCATGTGTAGAAACAATTCCAAATTCTATGATTAAAGTTTAAATATATTTTTTCTTGTGAATGGCATTTGTAAACTTGGACAAGAAAACAATGCAAGACAAACAATAAAAGACAAAGTATTATTCATAATTTTGAGGTGTTTCTACACATGGGGTTAAAATTTGAGATCACTTGAATGAGAATTGGTAAAATTATTAGATTACGAAATGATATCAAATCTTATGAAACACTATATATATATATATATATATGCGCAAAAAAAATAGTTTCCTTTTTTCTAGACTTGACCTAGTTGTTTTCGCATGTGCCGATAAGCTAATTAATTGTTTTAATCTTGTATTTTCTTTTCTTCTTTTACAAAGAGCTTTGCTCAAAAAGTGTTCTAAGTCGTCTGCCGTAACAAGATAGAGAGAAAGATGAAGTCTGTCGGAAGGAGGAATAAAAAACTAATGCTTATTGTCTGCAGAGGAAACTCCTATAGCAGTCGTCATCTACACACCATGTTTTCATTACCGGAGTCCCTTTGGTGCCTTGTTGCGTCGTGTGTGTATTGAATGGTGAGAAACGTGCGCTTTGCAGTTTCATCAAATATTTCTCTTTCTTGTCCATTCAGTGCGTTCATTATTACATTGTTGACTGTACACAAAGTAATCTGTGTCTGCATCAAGTTTAAATGTTTGTCTTTGGGTACCATGACTAATTCCCCACCTCCACCCCCCAAAAAAGAAAATAAACAACATTCATTTTTACTTCATGGGTGTAAATCACGTTTTATCTGCTGGGTTAGTGGGTAGAGTGTTCGCCTAATGGCCCGGGAGACCTGGGTTCAATCTCCAGGTTGAGTCATACCAAAGACGTAAAAATGGTACTTGATACCTCCTTGCTTAACACGTAGCAATGTAAGGTACGTATTGTGGATAAAGTGGAGCAATCCAGGGAAAGGAGTAACGCCCTCCCATACACCTCGGTGTAGTAGCTATTAGAAAGGGAGCCTTCTGGTCGCCCTCGACAAAAGGTCACCAACTTGACTTTACTTACTTCAAGCTCCAGGTCGAGTCGTACCAAAGACCTAAAAATGGTACTTGATACCTCCTTGCTTCACAATTAGCACACAGGTACGTATCAAGGTTAATGTGGGGCAATCCAGGGGAAGGAGTAGCGCCTTCCTCTACACCTCGGTGTAGTAGCTATTGAAAAGGGAGCCTTCTGGTCGCTCTCGACTAAAGGTCACCAATTTTACTTTACTGACTTACTCATTGGCATAGTGGATAGAGTGTTCGTGTTCGCCAATGGCCCGGGAGACCTAGGTTCAATCTCCAGGTTGAGTCATACCAAAGACGTAAAAATGGTACTTGATACCTCCTTGCTTAACAATTAGCACACAGGTACGTGTCAAGGGTAAAGTGGAGCAATCAAGGGAAAGGAGTAGCGCCCCCCCCCTACACCTTGGTGTAGTAGCTATTGAAAAGGGAGCCTTCGGGTCACCCACGACTACGGTCTCCAACTTTACTTTTATTATTGCTTGTTATCATAACACTCTGGGTCGAAACACTTTATTATTGTTATATTACTAGTTTGTCTAAATCTTGTTATTGCTTTTTAAATGAAGCATTTTCACTATTATTTTTATCTTACGTGTTTCACTTCATCTTATAATTGTTGCTTTGTATCGCAACACTTCAAGTCCAAAAACCCTTTATTATTGCTATTTCTTTATTATTTCAACTCCTTCCTTATTTTTTGGCTTTTGAGATTAAACATTCATTGTACAATATCTATCTATCTATCAATATTTACCAACCCCTCCGCACGGGCAGGATATGACACAAGGTCAATTTTTAAGCGGAGTTTAACAGGTTTGAATTCAGAGTTTTCCTTCTCCTAGATTAGTTGCCTAGTCTAGGCTGAAGAACCTAGTCTGTCCTACTATTTACCCATAGCTGAAGGAAGAATAATTGGATTCATATCTTTCTCACGGGTATTAGTGTTATGTGAAATGCAATCAGTCTCGTCTGATCTTCAGGATTTGAACTTGTGTCGCCGTCTCCATTTCCAACGACGATAACCATTACACCACAGGCACCTACCTACCTACCGACCTACCTATTTATTTATCTAAAAACAAGATCTGCTCAGAGACGTTTTTCTTAGCCTTTCACGTGATGTTCGTAACTCTCTTTTAAAATCTTTCCCGCTCTCTTTATCTAAAAAAGATATTACAAATACTCAACGTCAAGTGTCCCCGATGGATTCGATCTTCCCAACTTGGCCATGCATTTTCATTTTGATGCAGGTCTAAAAATCAAGTCTGAAACATTTTGACATTATCCTGAACAAAACATTCACGAATTTTTTTTTTTTTTTGTGTGTCTTTTTCGGGTCGTTAACGTGTTGAAAAGAGCCAGGCATCTTCAGGCTTCAACTGTTGTACCGAATAAAACAAATGAGTTTCCGAACTACTTCGATAAATCACTTCCTTCATGGGTCGTTGAATTAGATGAAGTCCTCCCGTATTAGAAAATAAGAAGAAAAAAAAAAGCTAAAATTCTTTCACACTGGGGCCCTTCTACCTTCGGGATTAACTGTAGGTCTGTTATTTTTTCTCATCTTTCCTGTTTTCGATATGGCTTGGCTTGGGAGGGTTTTATCATATTTACCCAACCCCTCCGCTCGGGCAGAATATGACACAAGGTCAATTTTTAAGTAGAGTTTGACAGGTTTGAATTCAGAGTATTCCTTCTCCTAGACTAGTTGCCTCACCTAGGCTGAAGAACCCAGTCTGTCCTACTATTTACCCATAGCTGGAGGGAGAATAATTGGATTCATACCTTTCCCAAGGGTATTAGTGTTATGTGAAATGCAATCAATCTCGTCCAGGATTTGAACTCGTGTCGCCGTGTCCATTTCCTACGACGATAACAATTACACCACGGACACCTTGGGAGGGTTTTATGGCATATATACCCTTGTAAGTTATTTAATGCCAAATCCTCTTTATACGTATATATCAAATACATAAGATTTTGGTTGGGTTTTCTCACGAATCAATTGATGTATGTTATTTAATGTAAAATCCTGTTTATACATATATATTAAATATGATTTTTCAATAGATTTTGTAGATAACATTTTCAAACGAGCCTAAGCTCATTTTTTTACAGTAAAACGGTTTCCCTTATTTCTATCTAATACAAACAATTCTATTTAGTATTAATCATTTGTTTGCACACAGTTTCAAGTATTCCTTTGTATCACTAACAATTCAAATAAAACATCAGTCATTTGTTTGCACACAGTTAAATGTAAAAACAGTTCTATTTCAAACAATTCCATTTAGCATCAGTACAGTTTGTTTTTTTTTGTGTGTGTAGGGGGTGTCCTCGTTATGTAATGGTTAAAGCGATGGACTGCGGAAACGTAGTAAGCGAGTTCGTACTCCAGTCGCGCTATTACGTTCACTTTCGGGCAAATACCCTTGGGAAAAGTATGAACCCCCTTATCCTCCCAGCTATGGGTTAAATAGTACCACTACTGTTCTTCTCGGAGAATGGCTTTGGCATTAAATAACCTACAAAGGTTGATATGCCATTAAATAACCAAACCAAACCAAACCAAACCAAGTTTTTTGTTTACACACAGTTCCAAATGTAAAAACATTTCCATTTCAAACATTTAAGTTTAGCCTAAGTACAGTTTAAATGATAAACGGATCTCTTTGATACAGAGATAGGACCCTATCAGGTGCTACCACTCTGGGACAGAGTGGACCTGGGAGTGATGGCAATGAAGGGGTACTCTGCATTCCCCAAAGCTCCAGCATTACTGGAGCTTCACCATCAGATTGTTTCGTATCATATCCAGAATACTCGATGGGAGAGTTTTGCCTCGCTGCGGTGTATTTTGCAACCCTAGCCGACTGTGCAGGCTTTCGAGATGAAGCTTTTTCATTATTATTATTGTTGCTTTTTAGAGGAACTATTTTCACTATCATTATTTTTGTATCCGGTGTCGATACCCACATCACCTTTTTTTTGTGGCAACTAATGGATCAATATACTTCGCCCAACGTGGGGCTCGAACCCACGACCCTGAGATTAAGAGTCTCGTGCTCTACCGACAAGGCTAGCCGGAAGTACGATCACCAAATGGAGACACAGAATACTTCGACATTGTAGCAGGAGTACTACAAGGGGACACGCTGGCTCCGTACCTCTTTATCATTTGTCTAGACTACGTACTTAGAACATCGATTGACAAAATCAAAGAGAATGGATTCGAACTGACGAAGAAAAGAAGCAGAAGGTACCCCGCAACAACAATTATCGACGCCGACTACGCCGATGACATAGCGATACTGGCAAATACACCTGACCAAGCCGAAACACTACTGCATAGTTTGGAACGAGCAGCAGCAAACATAGGCCTCTATGTTAATGCACACAAAACGGGAGACATCTCCACTCTAGAAGGAACCCCTCTTAAACTAGTAGACAAATTCACTTACCCAGGAAGCAGCGTCTCATCAACCGAAAAGGACATCGAAACGAGGTTAACGAAAGCATGGACAGCTATCAATAGGCTATCGATTATATGGAAATCAGACCTAACCGATAAAATGAAACGCAGTTTCTTCCAGGCAGCGGTCACATATACTGCTATATGGCTGCACTACATGGACGCTAAGAAAACGGCTGGAGAAGAAGCTAGACGGCAATTACACAAGAATGCTACGTGCAATATTGAACAAGTCCTGGCGGCAACACCCCACAAGACGCCAACTGTACGACCACCTGCCCCCTATCACGAAAACTATTCAAGTTAGACGAGCCAGACATGCAGGACACTGCTGGAGAAGCAGGGACGAGCTCATAAGTGATGTACTCTTATGGACCCCCACACATGGCCGTGCAAAAGCAGGACGACCAGCACGAACATACATTCAGCAGCTATGTGAGGATACGGGATGTTGTCCTGAAGACTTACCTAGGGCGATGAACGATAGGGAGGAGTGGCGAGAGAGGGTCAGGGATATCCGTGCTACCAGCGCGATATGATGATGATGATGAATGGATCAAATTTCGTCATAAAGATATTGATATACAGTTAGAGAAACTAAAGGTGCGAGTCTCCGTGGCGTAGTGCCTAACATTCTAGTAAGTGAGTTCGAACTCCAGTCTCGCTATAACATTTATTTTCGGATTTCTAACTTTCGGAAAGGCTTGAACTTCTTATACTTTTAGCAACGAGTTAAATAGTATCACTGCTGGTTTTTTTTTTAAAGAACGGCTTTGGCATTAGATAATCCAGCAAGGTTGTAATGCCATTAAACAGAGAAACTGAAACCGAAGTAAACAAAAACAAAAACAAAACAAAAAAAAACAACAATTCAGTCTTGGTCTTTCGGAAATAAGGAGCGACAATCTCGTCTCAGAAATTAACGTTGTGAGTTCAATCCTTATTAGGTACTAAATGCGTGAGTTACTACAGGGTGGAACGATAAAATTGTCGTCCTAAAGAAAACAACACTACAGCTTTATTTTAAAACTTTTATTGAAAAAATCAATTCAGGTAACTTGATTATGTAGTAGAGCTGACATCTATTCAATGTAGCCGCCTTCGGCCTCAATCACCGCCTCGATACAGATCCGGAACTGGGAGCATGCCTTTTCTACAAGCGCCGGCGGGAGCTCGGTGAATACTCGGCGGATCGCAGCGATCAGGCTGGCTTTGGTGTTGTGGGAGGTCATGTTGGTGATGTTCTCGACGCATGACCAAACGAAATAGTCCAGCGGGTTCAGGTCGGGGGAAGAGGGGGGTCGTGAGAGAAGGGTACAAAGTCGTAGCACTCCTTCTGAAGCCAAGCCTGGGTCTCTTTGGACTTGTAGGCCGGCGTCGAGTCCTGTTGCCACACCCAGGGTCTGCTATCGGCCACCTGGTTCCACCAGGGGATCACCACACTCTTCAGCACATCCAGGTACCCTTTGGTGTTGACTTTCAAGCCGACTTCGAAGATGTGAGGTGGCATGATGTGGCCCTCACATGAAACCACACCAAAGACCATAACCGTAGCCGGAAACATTGTTTTCATCACCCTGGGCACGTCCCTGTTATTCGTGGCAATCCAGCGATGGTTCTGGCTGTCATAACTTGGATCGGTAGAGAGCATGAGTTGTACAGCAGCAAATCTCCGATCTCGCTCGTTGAACATTGGGTCACTTTCAGACATGATAGAAGGCTCCTATCGTTCTTGGGATTTGTACACAACTGGCCAACTAGTAGATGGTCTGCAACAAAAAAAAAAAAAAAAAAAGAAAACCGGTTTTCATTAAACGGAAATGGAATCATGTCGTCTTTTCTAGGGCGACAATTTTATCGTTCCACCCTGTATTTTTTGTCAAAGTATTAGTAACAATGAGACAATCCGATGCTTAAAACCATATACCAGTGGGCAAACAACTGATTGATATATATATATAAAGTGTGATTTAAAAATCATTGCAAGGGAACACTGAAAATGTAGTAGCTAATGTGCCGGACTGTGACATTCTGGTAAACGAGTTCGATCTCTAATCGCCCAATTGCGTTTACTTTTGGACTAATATCTTAGGTAAGGCATGAACCTTCTTATCCCCAAAAGTTATTGGTTAAATAGTACCATTACTGTTTTTTTTACAAGGATGGCTTTAGTATCTCTCTTTCCTGGAGACTTCCTCCCAACGGGGGATATCGATCAGCCACTGCTTAGTGCAGAGGATTTTCTGCGTAGTGTCTGGCATCCGCGCCGGACGGTCAATGCTCCATGACAGACTTGAAGCCGAAAGGCCCCCGGCTTCGGCTGGACCACCGTCGGGTAGGTGAATTGCATCATTGACACCTTTGTCACCTTTGTATAGTACTGGACCTTGCTGTCCAGTTTAAGCTATAATCAGGCATACGTGCCTGGACCCACGAGCCTCGGCTCGTGCCCGACCTTCCCCTCCCCTAAATCTCTACTATAATCGACCTTCGGTTCATTGACCTTTTGTCAAGTCCTATCTGGTGGGAGGCAGTGACAAATATTGGCTTTGGTATTAAATGATCCACAAAGAAATCACAGCAAACAAAATTTAACATTAAATAACCCATAAAAACCTGTTTCTCTCTCTCTCTCTCTCTCTCTCTCTCTCTCTCTCTCTCTCTCTCTCTATCTATCTGATTTCAACTTCTCTCTTCACTGTCCTCTCTCTCTCAATCGTTCGGTTCAATATCTATCTATCTATCTATCTGTTATTATTATTAGTTACTCAAAACCATATAATTGCCTGCAAATTATTTGCGTTTGATAGGAATACTTGAAACCATATAGCAGTGTGCAAACAAATGATTATTTTTAGATAGGAATAGATACTTTAAACCGTATAATTGTTCATATATTATTTGTATTAGATAAGAATACCTGAAACCATAATTCTATGTGAGAATTATTTGTATTAGATAGGAATACTTGATATCATATATAACTGAGTGTAAACAAATGATTATAGATAAAAAATAACAATTTAAAAGATATGCAATAGAGGATGGAAAATATTGTTCTCATTACAATGAGACATCTACCAATGAATCATATTCCTGCGTTAGATAATCCGTAAGGACTTGATATGCCGTTAAACAAATAAGCCAAACATTTTCAAAGCTTCTTTCCTGTTTTATCCTCTGTCCTTTGTAGATATGTTCTGATCTTCTTCCAGAATTTCATTTTCTGTTTATTTCATTTTCTAAAATCTTATTCGATTTCATTATATATATATATTTTAATGTTATGATTGTCTTTAGACGTCAAAGTTGAATGTTATATAATTTCGGAAGTAAGGTCAAGGAAAACAGTCATTCCTACCTGGAGAATATCGTAGTTTATAGTATTATTGTAGAAAATTGTAATTTTCACAAGACGACTATTCTGGAGAGATAATGTGGGATTCGATATTATCAATTTTGCGAGGCCTTAATGTTTTTGCCGAAGCCAGGAGTGACCCCGGATCGGACAGGCTAGAATGAATGTTTTTCTATATGGTTTGATTTCAGTTCTGGTGTGGATATTAGTCAAATATATTTGTGTTCGTTTGAGCAAAAACTAAAAAAAACAGGAAATGATATTTTGATGCAAACTTTAAACAATGGAAAATTTAATTGTTTCGATGTGGGAGTCAGCTTGGTGTGTGAGCGGAGAATGATGCATATAAGCATCCATTTTTATTGGCCTAGGGAGACGGGGTTTGCGAGCGAAGAAAGACAAACCAACACACATGAAAAAGGCGCAAACCCGTAAAAGACCCTGGTATTCGTTGATCTCCGGGTAAATTTTGCTGATCCTAAATCAAATTGCAGGTCGCAGTTTTGTATTGTCTTATAGATTACCAACATTCGATTATAGATTCTTTTTATTCACTTTTTTAAAAATCGTCCAAATATAACGAAGACAAGCATTCGGCAAAGTTCAACTTATTCAATTCAGAGAAGTCGTCAAAAGAAAACATTCCACAGATTATTGACGCAGAGCTAAAGGTATCTTTCTTCGTCGGTAAGAATCACAATACCCTTGAAAAACTAGACTGGAAACTGGTGCCAAAATTTGGCAGTTTTTTTTATTTTTATTATAGCACCTTCTTCTTTTGGGTGACGTGCGGAGATTGGGATATTGGATCGAACGGGGTCTGAACTGAATGCTGCATATCGACAGAAACGAAGACTAGACCGCAGGGCGTAGACGACTTGTGAGGAGTGGAGAGTAAGTAAATATACCTGTGTGCGTAAACTCTCTCTCTCTCTCTCTCTCTCTCTCTCTCTCGCACACACACACACACACACACACACTCTATCTCTCTCTCTCTCTCTCGCGCGCACACACACACACACACATATATATGTATATATACACACAGATCCTAGTTAACTTAAAGTTTTATGAAATGGGAAAGGGTAAGAGAAAGATGGAGATTTTAAGGGTTAGGGTTTCGGGTCAGTTTGGAAGGCAATAAAAACGATAATCGAGCGTGACGACCGAAGAAATTAATGATCCAATAAAAACAGGTCGTTAAAAAGAAAGAAAAAAAAGATGAGAAAAAGAAAAAAGAAAGGAAAAAGAAGAAAAAAGAAAGTAAATATATATACATATGAAAAGAACGAAAGATAGTAAGGAAGAAAGAAAGGAAAAAGAAGAAAAAGAAAGTATATATATATATAGTTTCTTTTACATATATATATATATATATAAAGAGAAAGAAAGAACAAAAAGAAAGTACGTCGTTGGCTGAGCGATACGTTATCGGTCTAACGTCAAGTTAGGAGGGTTTCGATCCCAACTTGAAGTGTCCAGCGTGCCTCACCACACTGAAGAGTTGTGATACAAAAAAAGTCAGTCTGTGAATGACAATATATATATGCATAAAAATAAATAGATAAAGAAATAATAAAAGAAAGTGAAGAAAAAGAAGAAAAATAAAGTAAGTAATTATATATATACATGAAAAAAGGAAGGAAGAAAGGAAAGAAAAAGAAGAAAAGTCAGTAAATATATATATATTTATATATATATATATATATATATATATTTACTAATATGCTATCTACCAGCATTCACGGTTACCAGAAAAAAAGAAAAAAAACCCGCCAGGAACAAGAGATAAAAATATCTCGAATCACCGCCCAGGGGAAAAAGAAAAAATATCATACGACAAAAAAAAAAAAAAAAGAAAAGGCCAAATCCGCCACACCAGTTGAAAAAAAATCAAGAGATATGTAGTTAGTTGGTCAAAAGAAAAATAAAACCCACCGTAAACGCTGAAATGCTACAATTACAAGATTGCTCAACACGAGTGGAGCTAATTACAAAATTAACTTAAATCGCGAGTCGGAATTCAGGAATTTAAGCGGAGTACGACTGGGTTCAATCCCAGGTTACGTCATACCATAAACTTTAAAAATGGTACTTGATACCTCCTTACTTAACACTCAGTAATATAAGGTACATATCAAGGGTAAAGTGGAGCAATCCAGGGAAAGGAGTAGCCCCCACCCCTACACCTCGGTGTCGTACCTATTGAAAAGGGAGCCTTCTGGTCGCTGTCGACTAAAGGGAGACAACTACGACTAGTTTGAATTCGTGTTTTTCTTCTCCTAGTCTTCCTTATTATCTACCCTCAGCTGGAGTGAAAATAGCTGATTTCGTGTCTTTCCTAAGGGTATATGTTCAATAACAACGATTATTTGTTTGCAATTCATATCCAACAATACGATTCCTCCCCAATAATCCGGTTCCCACTCAATAATCCAATTTCTATCCAATAATTTCCTAAGAGACCAATTAGCCACATAGATGGGGTCCTACTAAAATTATATTCATTTTGCAAATAATTTTGCAACAGAAATGAACTAGAAATAATCTTATAGAAATTCATTGGAATCCTAGACAAAAATCACAAGATAAGTGTTTTTCTTTTTTGTTAACTAACACTAGGTATAGTCTTCTTACCGGGATTCGATGATCGTTTCTATCTCAGAGTCACAGAGAATTTTGTCCGTCTCACTTCTGAGACAGATTCTAGTCTGTGCATATTCCATTTATCAGTGTGGTTAAATTCTAATCTCTTGCACAATTTCCTGTCGATCACCATTCCGACCCAGTCAAGATAAATCTTGCATTCTCTTGGTGACATTTTGCTGCATTCACTTATTATAGGATTAACCATTTCATCTCTTAGCCATGTCGACTGGGGTGAGGACTGTCGAATACACCGACTGCATCTCTGCTTAGGGGTAAGACCTCACTCACACGAGTGTCCAGACACTAAACAATTGGATCGTGTGGCTTCAGTCCTAGAGCTTTGGGGAATGAGCAGTGCCCCTTCAGAGTCATTACTCCCGGGTCCACTCTCTTAGGGTCCCATCTATAGGTCAAATTGAACAATTCTATCATTTACTATACTTGAAACTATTCAACTGCCTGCAATCAGTTGATTAATATTAAATAGAATTATTAGTATTTGATAACAATACTTGAAACTATTTAATTATGTGCAAGCAAATGAATTATGGTAAATAGATTTATCCTATTTACCAACCCCTCCGCTCGGGCAGGATATGACACAATGTCAATTTTTAAGCGGAGTTTAACAGGTTTGAATTCAGAGTTTTCCTTCTCCTAGACTAGTTGCCTAACCAAGGCTGAAGAACCTAGTCTGTCCTACTATTTACCCATAGCTGGAGGGAGAACAATTGGATTCATACCTTTCCCAAGGGTATTAGTGCTATGTGAAATGCAACCAGTCTCGTCCAGGATTTGAACTCGTGTCGCCGTGTTCATTTCCTACGACTATAACAATTACACCATTTATTAGAGTTAGCAGTACTTCAAACTATTTAGTGTCATGTTTATGACATTCAACGGTATCAGGCTTCAGTATTGGAGTTTGGCGAATTTGGAGCACTCCTTCATTATCATTACTCCCAGGTCCACTTTGACCCGGAGTATTAGTACCTGCTAGTGTCCCAAAAAGAACTGTCCAATGTTTGCTTGGGATTATTATCATTAGAGATATGAAACTATACAGCAGTATTCAAATTATTTGTATTCGTTAGGAAGAGTTGATAAACAGATATAATAATGCTAAATAGCAACACTTGAAACCATTTAACTGCGTGCAAACAAATAAAATAATTAGAGATGGATAACAATATGTGGAACAATTTAACTGAGTGCAAACAAATGAGCTCAGGCTCGTTTAAAAACTAAGATTCCTAAAAACTATTCATATGCAAATTATCTATCTATCTATCTAATTCTCTTCAATATCTATCTATCTATCTATCTATCTATCTATGTTTCGATCCCAGCTTCGAGCGTCTCTTGTGTCTAGCCACATTGAAGAGTTGTGATACAACGAAACAGTCTGTCTGGATGACAATATATGTATGTGTGTGTGTGTGTGTGTGTGTATGAACACGATTTGGTATTAAATAACCTACAGGGGTTGATATGCCGTAAAACATAACCAAACCAAACCAAACCATTCCATGTTTATCATCACATAACCTACATTTGGTATACTTCTGCGAATTATTATTATTATTATTATTATTATTATTATTATTATTATTATTATTATTATCTGCTCAGTGCGCGTGCGTGCATTTGTAAATTGGGGAGTTTCGGCATTAAGAGATACTACCCCCAAAATTGATAGAAAAAAATGTTTCAGGGTGGCAGGACAGGGGCGGGGGAGGTGTATGGAGGGAAGGAAACGTTTCTGATGTCATCATTTTTATTCTATCTTATTTTTATTTATTCGTTTATTCATTCTTATCGCATACTGCTCCCGAGAGATTGTCAGGCGAGATATGGAGGGCTAACAAAAAGATATAGTCGGGGGGGGGGACGGAGAGGGGCGGCGGCTGTGTTGTTTATTTATAAGAGGGAATTGCCCGAAATATCTTCAAATGTTGCAGCAACTTTTTGGGAGCTTAAAAGCTTTTTGCAATACATATGTAAAAATTTGATGCATGAGTGTGTATGTGTGTGTGTGGGGGGGTAAGGAGGGTAAAAAGGGGGGGAGTATATACATTCAACATAAAAGCATTTATGATAAACCTCTTCCTTTAAAATATAAGTATATTTCTGTTAATTTTAACTAGAAAAAAAATTATCTTGAGACAGCGTTTACTTAAAACATAATAGTCGGTGACCGTAGTCGAGGACGACTCGAATGCTCTCCTTTCAAAAGCTACTACACCGAGGTGTAGGAGAATGCGCTACTCCTTACCCAGGATTGCTCGACTTTACCCTTGATACGTACTTGTGTGCTAATTGTTAAGCAAGGGGTTATCAAGTACCATTCTAAAGTCTTTGGTATGACTCGACCTGGAGCTTGAACCCAGGTCTCCCGGGCCATTGGCGAACACTCTACCCACTAGGCCAATGAGTAAGTAAGTAAAGTTTTCGACCTTTAGTGTAGGAGGTGTAGGAGAGAGCGCTACTCCTTTCTCAGGATTGTTCCACTTTACCCTTGATACGTACCTTATATTGCTGAGTGTTAAGCGAAGAGGTATCATGTACCATTTTTAAAGTCTTTGGTATGACGCGACCTGGGATTGAACTTCATTTGATATAATTGTTAATTGATTAGTCTCTTAATATAATTGTTAATTGATTAGTCTCTTTATGTATATACTCCCATACAACAGAGAACAAACTATATAAACTCCTAACTGGTCAGTCGATGTCCTCACTCAATATTCAATTTCCTGCATTAACAGAGGGTCAAAAGACAGGTGCTTTCGACGGACAAAAACTCCGAATTAAACTGGCCAAAACTGGTTAGGTGCGTGGTGCTTTCAATAAGCTTCCAGACTTTTTTTGTACAGGCATTTAAAATTGTCGTGGACTCTTGAAAATTCACTATGTTATTGCTATACATCTTATGAGATGACTGACCAATTTTTATGATTTCAGATTCCAATGACCAGCTACAGCAGCAATTGGAATATACCCTACTAAAACCTGATTGTCACAGCTGGTGGATTTCAAAAATGCAATCTGGACGCGAGGACACTTTAGAAGAATGATATGCAATAACATTGTGTTTTAAACTTGGAAAAAATGCCACAGAAACGTACGGAATGCTTCAGACTGCTTTTGGAACATCTTGCATGAATCAAGCATCAGTTTTTGAGTGGCATAAGAGATTCAAGGAAGGCAGGCAGTCTGTGGGGGATGATGAGATGTGTCGGAGGAGTAAGGAAGTCAATACACCAGAGTTTATTGGCCAAAGAGTAAGGGTTAGGGTTACCATGTTGAGGTTTTAAGGGAGTTCTGGAAGAGATTCCGTCGGAAGAGGCCAGCACTGTTCAAATCGGGTCAGTGGGATTTCCACCAGGACAATTCACCAGTTCACAATTCCATCCTTGCCACGGACTATTTGACCGAGATGGGCATCAACACAGTTCCTCAGCGTCCCTATAGTCCGGACCTTGCACCCTGTGACTTTTGCTTATTCCCTAAGCTCAGAGGCTGTCGTTATGAGACAATTGAGGAGATGAGAGAGGCTGTGACGAAGGTCAATGACACACTCACACAAGAGGACTTCCATGGGGCCTTGCAGAAGTTGTTGGAACGGTAGAACAAGTGCATTGCAGCCGAAGGAGAATACTTCGAAGGGGACTAGAGTTTCATGTGTGAACTATCAATAAAAGTGCCCATTCGAAAAAAGTCCGGAAACCTTTTTAATCATCCTCGTATTTCCGACAGAAAGTTCTTTCTAGCATATTCTAAGAATTTAACCCAGTAATAATAATAAGTAAAGTTGTCTCCCTTTAGTAGAGGGCGGCCCGAAGGCTCCCTTTTCAATAGCTACTACACTGAGGTGTAGGGGTGGGCGCTACGCTTTCACCCGGATTGCTTCACTTTACCCTTGATATGTACCTTATAATGCAGAGTGTTAAGCATAGAAGTATCAAGCACCATCTTTTAAGTCTTTGGTATGACTCGACCTGGGATTGAACCCTGGTCTCCCGGGCGAACACTAATAATACTAATACTCTGATAACAATAATCTGAGGTGCCAGAGACGAAACGATTAATCACATAATAAGCGAAAGTAGCAAATTAGCAGAGAAAGAGTATAAAACTAGACACGACTGGGTGGGAAAGGTGATCCATTAGGAATTGTGCAAGAAGTTAAAATTTGACCATAAGAACATATGGTATATGCACTACCCAGAATCTCTCCTGGTGAATGAGACACACAAACAACCTTTGGGATTTTGAGATACAAACGGATCACCAAATATCGGCCAGATGACCAGACCGAGTAACAGTCAAGAAAAATTGTAGACTTCGCTGAATAAAATTGAAAGATAAGTACTTTGGCCTTGCTAGGGAATTGAAAAAACTGACAATCATACCAATTGTAAATAGTGCTCTTGGCACAGTTACCAATAGATTGTTACAAGGACTGGAGGACTTGGAAATAAGAGGACGAGTGGAGACCGTCCAAACTACAGCGTTATTAAGATCTGCCAGAATTCTGAGAAGAGTCCTGGAGACTTGAGGAGACTTGCTATCACTCAAACTCCTGAGTGAAACCATTGGCTAACGCTGATGTGAAAAACTCTTAAAGGAGAACAAATAATCAAAAGTATCTCAGGAGAACGAGGGAAAAACTGGAAACCAAACTACATCAAAGAGATTAACGCCAGGGCTGTTCCCCTTGAAAGATACTCGGGACCATTCTTTAAGTGAACAAAGGAAGAACAAACAAATCGACCAGAGAACAAGAAAACTCATGACGATGCATAAGGCCCTACATCCCAGATATGAAGTAGATTGTAATGCGTCAAGTAAAGAAGGATGACGAGGACTCGCCAGCATTCAAGACAACGTTGATGAATCGATGCAATCACTCGACGACTACATAAGGAAGCGAAGAGGAAGACTGATTACTGCAAATGAAGTAGCCTAACACAAAAAGAGTTCATGACTGGGTGGGAAAGATGACCATTTAGGAATTGTGCAAGAGATTTAAATTTGACCATACAAACAAATGGTATATGCACCAACTGCAATTCATCCTGGAAAATGAGAACCACAAAATTCTCTTGAATTTTGAGACACAAACGAATCACCTAATCCTGGACCAGACAACCAGACCGAGCATTAACAAGAAAAAAAAAAAAAAGAAAAAGAAAAAAAAAGCCCCCAAAACAAATTTGCCGCCTTGTAGATTTTGCCGTTCCAGCGGACAGCCCTGACTGAAAATGAGAGAAAGCGAAAAGATAAAGTACTTAGATCTTGTCAAAGAGCCGAAAAACCTGTAGCATGTAAAAGTGACGGTGGTTCTAACAATAGTTGGCGCACTCAGAACAGACCCCAAAGAGTTGAAAAATTGTCAGAGGAAGAATTGAGACCATACGCAATGGGATATTGGTTAGAATACTGAGAAGAGTCCTGGAGACCTGAGGAGACTTGCTGTCCCTCAGATTCTTGTAAAAATCGACCAGATGATGCTAGTGTGGAAAACGCTCAAGGAGTATCATCATCATCATCATATCGCGCTGGTAGCACGGATATCCCTTACCCTCTCTCGCCACTCCTCCCTATCGTTCATTGCCCTAGGTAGGTCTTCAGGACAACAGCCTGTATCCTCACATAGCTGCTGAATGTACGTTCGAGCTGGTCGTCCTGCTTTTGCGCGGCCATGTGTGGGGATCCATAAGAGTACATCTCTTATGAGTTCATCTCTGCTTCTCCAGCAGTGTCCTGCATGTCTGGTTCGTCTAACTTGAATAGTTTTCGTGATAGGGGGCAGGTGGCCGTACAGTTGGTGTCTTGTGGGGTGCTGCTGCCAGGACTTGTTCAGGATTGCACGCAGCATTCTTGTGTAATTGGCGCGCTCGAAACGGTCCCCCAAATGCGTCTTAAGGGGACTGGAAGAGTTAGAAATCGGAGGACAAGCAGAGACCTTCCAGACTATAGTATTACTAAGATCGGCTAGAATACTGAGAAAAGTCCTGAAGACTAGAGGAGACTTGCTGTCTCGCAAACTCCAGTGAAAGACCATCAGCTAACGCTGGTGTAAAAGACTCGCAAGGAATAATAATAAAACTAAAAAAAAAAAAGCGATGAGACTTGAAGTTGACGGTGATACCACTTGTAATTAGTGCACGTGGAGCGATCCCCAAAAGGCTTGGGAAGAGGAATGGAAAAGTTAAAAATTGGAGGACGAGCTGAGAGCATCCAATCACAGCCAGAAGACAAGACCTAGTTATATTTAACAAGAATACCCCACCCCCCCAAAAAAAAACTTGTCATCAAGTGGATCTTGCTTTTTCAGCTGACCACAGACTGAAAAATAAAAAAAAGTGAAATGGCTCAGTTCGAACTCGTAATATCTTAGTTCCCGAATTAGACTACACTGGACGTTCATCTGTGCGGTTTTCAAATCACACACGGGGTGAAGCAATGCACAACGTGTCAGCGCACCAACTACCACAATATTACACAGCAGGTACTTCACACGGCTTGAACTGCTTCGGTCACGTGATATACACCGCGCCGCAAACTCACACGTACAAAAATATTGCAAAACTTTTGTCTTTCTATATAATTACAGAACGCAATACATACATACATATATTCCCTGTCCCCAGGTGGGATATATATATATATATATATATATATATATATATATATATATGTATGTGTGTGTGTGTGTGTGTGTGCGTGTGTGTGTGTGTGTAATGCAATTGCGTGCCTCTTTAAATAACTGTGGATGCTGTGTGTGTATCTATATGTCTACTCGATGGTGTAAGGTATGTTCTTATTTGGGGGACTTGAACTCCCATCATGTGAATATGCTTCGAGTCTTTAGGGGGCTCGTAGATCGCATCAAGATAGCAGATGACTGTCTCCGATAAAAAAAAAAAAGATGGGGTTTAATGCAAGTTATGGTGTTTGGAACTACTTCTGTATGAAAGTAACTGTGATAAGATCCCAGGGATGAGTCGGAGGGAATGGAAGGGTTCTTCAGTTTTATACGTAGATATATTCACTAATACCTCAATACTTCTGAGTCTGAATGGACATAATTGAATTGTTTTTATGGTTTAATTTGGTTTATTTGTTTAACTGCATATCAACTCGTTATGGGTTATTTAATGCAGAGATGTGATTCATTCGTAAATGTCTGATTATAATAGAGAAGAGGAGGGAATAGAAGAGAACAAAGGAGAGAGAAAAAGAAAGAAAGAAGGGAAGAAAGAAGATAAAGAAGAAAGAGATAGATAAATAAATAGAGAGAGAGAGAGAGAGAGAGAGAGAGAAAGTAGAGGGTTGAGATTGGTTTACATGTTTAACGGCATATCAACTCCTTATGGGTTATCAAAAGCAGAAATGTGATTCATTTGTAAATATATGATTATAATAGAGATGAAGAGAGCGAAATAGAAGAGAAAATGAGAGAGAGAGAGAGAGAGAGAGAGAGAGAAAGAGAGAGAGAAAGAGAGAGAGAAAGAGAGAGAGAGGACAAGAAGAAAGAGAAAAAGTTTTAGTTTGGTTTGTTTTATGGCGTTTTATTTTGTTTAAAGTCATATCAACTCCCTGTGGGTTATTTAATGCGAAATCTGAATCATTTGTCTGATTATAACAGAGAAGAGAGGGAAATAGAAGAGGAGGGGGACAAGGGGGTGAGAGAAAAGAAAGAAAGAAGAAGAAGAAGAAGAAGAAGAGATTGAGAGAGAGAGAGAGAGAAAGAAAGAAAGAAAAAGAGAGAAGGGGTTAGGTTTGGTTTATGTTGGTAAATATATTTAATGGCATATAAACTCTTTATGGGTTATATAATGCCAAAATGTGGTTTATATGCAAACGTTTGATTATAATCATAATTATAGTTTTAACTTTGCATTACAATAAGTTCTTTTTAAATCAAACTTTTTATTTAATAATTATAAAGGAACATGCAGGTGACTATTATACTAATTGTAATTGGTGCGTTTGGAACAGTAACTAAAGGATTATTAAAGGGACTAGAGGACTTGGAAGTTGGAGGACGAGTGGAGACGATCCAAAGTACTACATTATTGAGAACGGCCAAAATACTGAGAAGAGTCCTGGAGACTCGAGGAGACTTGCTGTCACTCAATCTCCAGTGAAAGACCATCAGCTAACGATAATGTGAAAAACTCTAATGGGTAAATAATAATAATAATAATAATAATAATAATAATAATAATGATAAAGAAGCAATCATATCAAAGCGAGAATAGATAAGACGCAACAAAATAGCAAATGCAGGCTATGCAGTGACAGAGATAAAACCATCAATCATATAAGAAGCGAATGCATCAAATTAGCGCAGAAAGAGTACAAGACTAGACACGACTGGATCGGCAAGGTGATCTACTGGAAGCTGCACAAAAAATGTAAATTTGACCATACGAACAAATGGTATATGCACAACCCAGTTCCTATCCTAGAAAATGACATGCATAAACTCCTATGGGACTTTAACATACTCACGGATCACCAAATCTTGGTCAGAAGACCAGACCTAATAATAATCAACAACAAAAAAAAAAAAAAAAAAGAAGAGAAATTGCAAAATTGTCGACTTTGCTGTCCCGGCTGACCATAGAATAAAACTGAAAGAATGTGAAAAGAAGGATAAGTACCTCGACCTTGCTAGAGAATTGAAATAACTATGGAACATGCAGGAGACAATTACACCAATTGGTGCGTTTGGAACAGTAACTAAAAGATTGTTAAAGGGACTAGAGGACTTAGAAGTTAGCGGAGGAGTGGAGACCATCCAAACTACTACATTATTGAGAACGGTCAGAATACTGAGAAGAGTCCTAGAGACTTGATGAGACTTAATGTCACTCAAACTCCAGTGAAAGACCATCAGCTCACGCTGATGTGTCAAACTCTAATGAATAATCATAATAATAATAGTGGACTTTGTCGACCCAGCAGACCTCAGAGTGAAATTGAAGGAAGGTGAAAGAAAGTACCGAGACCTTGCCTGAGAACTTTAAAAAAACTATGGAATATGAAAGGGACGGTGATACCAATTGTAATTGTCACACTCGGTACACTCACCAAAGGATGAGTAAAGGGAGTGGAGGACTTGGAAATAAGAGGCCGAGTGGAGACCATCGAAACTACAGCTTTATTAAGATCGGCCAGAATACTGAGAAGAGTCCTGGAGACTTGAAGAGACTTGTTGTTACTCGAACTCCAATTAAAGACCATCAGCAAACGCTGATCTGAAAACAAAGTAACATAATGATAATTTTTCGTTTGCAGACAGGTATATGTAATCGGCCATTTCTACCAGAAGCAAAGGTGTGCCATAAACCACTTATATGTTGACAAAATGGGAAGTTCTATCTCAGTTTTTTTACGCATCAATTAATTCTATGTTGCTATATACTAATCCTAACATAATCTATCTATCTATCTATCTATCTATCTATCTCAGTTCATATCTATCTATCTATCTATCTATCTATCTATGTTGACATCAAACTAGATGATGAACCTTAAGATACCGTCTTTGAAATATGGACAACTTCTACGGTACTTGATTTCTATAGATCTTTATCTATCTATGCAAATGACTATCCACCTAACTAAATAACCCCCCCCTTTCTCTCTCTTTCTCGCTTTCTCTCCATATATATATATATGTTGACAACATTAAGATATTAGCATTAAAATATGTACAAGTTATGATGCACTTAATTTCTATAAGTCTTTATCATAATTACCATCGGTATTTTCCCAGTCTTGTAGCAGCTGTGAAAACAGGGCCAATTACAGCTCGCGTGTCGCACTTCCCGCCCTGATTCCTGTGATGATAATTTTCTTTTGAAGTAATAAATCTAAAGTCATTTTAAGAAAGTATAAAAAAAAGAGGAAATTTGAACTTTTGCCAGAGAGAGAGAGAGAGCGAGAGAGAGAGAGAGAGAGAGAGAGAGAGAGAGAGAGAGAGAGAGAGTTGTTAGCTGGTTTTACGGCATGATAAATCTTTTTGGAATATTTCATACCGAGGTCAGTGTTTTTCTTTCTTTTTTTTTTAAATTCCTATTTATTAATGATCATTTGTTGTTGGCGCACAGTTATATGGTTTCAAGTATTCCGATCTAATGGTAATAATTTTCAAACAACTCTATTTGACCGAGAGATGGGATTCCAACAGGTACTGCCACTCCGGATCAGAGTGGACCTAATTGCAATGAAAGGGTTAAACCATGCATCCTAGCGCTTCAGAACTGGTTCCTCATAATAGGATTCAATTTAAAATCACACTCAAAACACAGAGAGAGAGAGAGAGAGAGAGAGAGAGAGAGAGAGAGAGAGAGAGAGAGAGAGAGAGAGAGAAATTCCTGAAAAAAAAACCCCTAAAAGCGAAAGTTTTCTCCTGGATGTGTAAAGTTCTGCAAAATATAAAGTACCCCTTCATTGTCATTACTCCCATGTCCACTGTGATCGGGAATGATGGTACTCGTAAACTTTCCATCTATAGGTTAAATACTGGATACAATTAAACTATGTGCATTCAAATAATGATTATCAAATAGAATTGATTGAATTAGATTGGGATACTTGATCCTATTTACCCAACCCCTCCTCTCGGGCAGGATATGACACAATGTCAATTTTTAAGCGTTTTCCTTCTCCTCGACTAGTTGCCTCACCAAGGCTGAAGAACCTAGTCTGCCCTACTATTTACCCATAGCTGGAGGGAGAATAATTGGATTCATACCTTTCCCAAGGGTATTAGTGCTATGTGAAATGCAATCAATCTCGTCCGGGATTTGAACTCGTGTCGCCGAGTCCATTTCCGACGACGATAACCATTACACCACGGTCACCTCCGGAATACTTGGAATACTTGATACCATCTTGGCCCAGTCGGCTGGGGCGTTAGAATACACCGACTGCACCTCTGCAGAGGGGTAAGACCCCCCCCCAACGAGTGTCCTGGATACGAAACTAAACAATCTGATGGTGAGTCTCAAGTAATATCTGAGTTTTAGGGAAGGCGGAGTACCCCTTTATTGCCATCGCTCCCATGTCCACTTTGCCCCGGCGTGGTAGCATTTGATAGGGTCCTAGCTATGGGTCAAATAGAACTAAACGTACTTATGTCAAGTTGAATTGTTTGAAATAGAACTGTTTTTAGTTTTAACTGTGTGTAAACAAAAAGAGTACTTATGCTAAACTGAATAGTTCGAAATAGAACTGTTTTTGACATTTAAACAACGAACTTATATTAAACTGAATTGTTTGAAATAGAATTGTTTGTATGTATAAAAATGGATTTGGCATTAAGTAACCTACAATGGTTGATATGCCATAAAACCAAACCAAACCGAACTTGATACAATCTATCCACAAATTATTTGTTTTAATCAAGCGTAATTGAACAACTCATAGGAAATTGAATCAACAACTAAATAAATTAGATAAATCAAACAGACAGTAATCTCCGAGTAAGAAGGCTAAGGTACACGTGGTAATTAAAAATTATTAGGGAGGACTGGAGGTCTAAAGATCATGTGCGCGTGCGTGGGTCGTGTGGGAAACGGATGTCCCTCCCGTCGACACGACAGACGGAAGTGAGAAGACGACTAGTGTCCTTTCGGCAGTTAACGGCGAGAAATAAAGACGTCGGTAGAACACGAGTCTCGAAGATGTAAGGAGAAGCAAGTTTTGGGGGCGCGTTCTAAAGAGGGCGTTAGACTGGACATGACCAAGGGGACAAGCATGTTAGAACCAGGAAAAATTCAAGGTCTGTGTCAGCTCACCTTTTTCTCACTCGGATGTGTTGCTTCGCGGTTGTCTCACTTTCATACTCTCTTTCTTTCTTCCGGCGACCACTTGCTACCAAGTTGTGAATAAACCACTTCAGTAGTTTTCGCGTTTGTCAACTTGTTACCACGGTGGGGTCACAACGGGGTCGAAAAAGTCTCTTTGATACAGCAATGGTACATTAAGAATAGTTAATTAATGCTATAATTGTTTACAAAGACATATAATTATTTATTCCTTGAAACCATAAAATTTCTTGTAAATTATCAGAGTTAGATGGGCATACTTAAAACCATACGAGTTATTTTTATTAGATTGGAATACTTAATACCATGTAATTGGGTGTAAAGAAAAAAATAGGACAATTATAAAAAAACAATGCAACAGAACATTGAAAATATAGAAATGTCTTTAATCAAACATTTACAAATTAAGGAAATCAGGGAGGAGATTTACCATTCGCTACTAAATCGAAGACTATTCCGCGAGGATGTTGCATGAGAACAAAATAAACTGAAGATTTACTATACATTGATCAACATATCCACAAGGAGTGCAAAACGATACGGAAAAAGCTGAATAATAGACTCAAATGTCCAAGATATCAGTCATAAAGTTTATCGAGAATACCATGAAAAACTGGAGAGCGGAACCAACGGTAAAAAGAAAATCTGAGGTGAAAATCTAGAGCGATATCTTCCAGGGAGTTGTACTATCACTATTACCATTTGTAATAGTGATAATGCCACTGAATCACATACCAAGGAAATGTACAGGCTGATACAATCTATATAAATTGCAATAAAATCAAGCACATAGTGTCAAGGAAGACAACAACTAGTTCGCCAAAATGAAAAAAATTGGAAAACTTAACACAGGCAGAAAGGATATACAGCGACAATATAGGGAGGAAATTTGGCATAGGAAAATGTGCCATGCTAATAATCTAAACCAGAAAACGGGATCAATAGAACTACCAAATCAATGAAAAAATTAGAACGCTCTGATAAAAGGAAATTTATTAGTACTATGGAAATAAATTTAAAAAAAGAATACCTCAAGTTAACGCGCCCGCATTCAAATAATTTAAACTGCTAAAGCAATTTCTGTATTGTCGAGTTGATCGGCTGTTTATCTTTTTAAAACTGTATTTTATTTTTAACTGTAAGAAAGTCTTTGTAATTTTATCGTCTGCCGATTATTCACACTTTTATCTACAGTGGTTGGACCGGTTTGAGGAACAAGTTGATTTTATTTTTAAAAGAAAATTTACTAATCAGGTAAATATAGTGGCAAAGAAGAAGTCGACCAATAAGGTAAAAAAAAAAAGAAAACAAAAAGAAGAGGATAAGAAAGACAAAAAAACAACAAAGAAACAAGCTAATAAACAAATAAAAGGCGCGGCCAGACTCATTATCGTCAAGGAAACATATATGTGCTAACGTTCTACAGTGAAAGGTGTGGCATGTAACTGGGGTGAATTTTACAGATACATCGATATGCAAGAGAGAAGGCATTGTGTTGTCTTCGCAAGAGTCGCTGACATAAACAGGACGTCATGTCGAAGGAGTGCTTTTTTAAAAAAATTTTATTTTAATAAATATTAGTTGAGGTACACGTCAAGGCCGGGTAAATCGACAAATTTGGATCGGAGACGAACCGAGACGAACAAACCAATGAAAAAAAAAAAAAAGAAAGAAAGAAAGAAAAAGACCCCCTCCCCTAAAAAAAAACAACAAGTACTATCTATTTTCTTTTTCTTAATAAACGACATTTTAAAAATCTTTGCTTTTCCATTAATGTACAATATGAGATTCTTATAAAATAATTTGTTGTTCGGCTTCAGGATGTTTGTATTACTTTCTGTTATTTTACAAAGCAGGACACACAGACAGATTGTTTACAAAGCTTGCTGTTGTTTACAAATCTTGTTACTGTTTACTAAGCTTGCCTCAGTCTGATTCACAGGCATGAGGTTGCTTACAGTATTTGTTGTTCATGTAATTTAAAAAGCTTGTTGCTGATTACAAAGCTTCCTGTTTTTTACAAAGCGTGTTGCTGTTTAAAAAGATTGTTGCACTTTAAAATGCTTGTTACTGCTTACAAAGCTTGTTACTGTTTACAAAGCTTGTCACTGTTTAAAAAGTTTGTTGCTGTTTACAAAGCTTGTTGCTGTTTAAAAAGGTTGTTACTATTTATAAAGCTTGTTACTGTTTAAAAAATCTTGTCGCTGTTTAAAAAGCTTGTTACAGTTCACAAAGCTTGCTACTGTTTAAAAAGCTTGTTGCTGTTTAAAAAGCTTGTTACTGTTTACAATTCTTGTTGCGGTTTAAAAAGCTTGTTACTGCTTACAAAGCTTGTTACTGTTTAAAAACTTGTTGCTGTTTAAAAAGCTTGTTACTGCTTACAAAGCTTGTTACTGTTTAAAAAACTTGTTACTGCTTAAAAAGCTTGTTTCTGTTTACAAAGCTTGTTACTGTTTACAAAGCTTGTTACTGTTTAAAAAGCTTGTTACTGCTTACAAAGCTTGTTGCTGTTTACAAAGATTGTTACTGTTTACATAGCTTGTAACTGTTTACAAAGCTTGTTACTGTTTACAAAGCTTGCGCCAGTCTGACTCACAGGCATGAGGTTATTTACAGTATTTGTTGTTGATGTAATTTAAAAAGTTTGTTGCTGTTTACAAAGCTTTGCTCAGCCTGAGAAAGAGGCTTTTGTTTGTTTACACTACATGTCCTTATTTACAAAGCTTTTTTTTTTAATTTGTAAATCTTTGCTCAGTATGAAACACAAGTGTCAAGTTTTTAACAGTACTTGTGACTGTTCTTTACAAAGCTTGCGTTTGTCTGTCACATTCCTCAGGTTTTATACATTTCCTACTGTTGTCGCTTACAAAGCTTTGTACAAGGTACAAGGTACAAGGTTTCCTATTCGCTTATTGTATCTCTTTGAAAAGTGGTTATCTCTCTAAATACTTCATAGTTTCATAGCAGCTCAACTTTAGCGCTCAAGCGGTAACCAGTGCTTTTAATGTGCCTTGACCGGAAGTCGCAAACGGTAATTCTCTCTCTTGGTATTTCCGATGGAAGAAATGGTTTGTGAGTTCGGTTCTTACTGGGTGCTACATACTTCTACCCTCGTACAAAACTCTGTATAGCTTAGTAAATGTCAACTGTGATTATTAAAGACCACTAGTAAGATACACCGAGTGAGAATCGAACTCACTACTTTATAGGAATTGCATCACGACCTAGTGCCGTCTTAATAAAACTGAACTTAGATTTTGAATATCCTTTGATGGTCACTACTCCCAGTTTCACACTGACCTGTAGTGTAGGGTCCCATCTGTGGGTCAGATTTGTTTGAACAATATTCGTATTTATTAAGGACTGTGTGCAAAAAAAAAAATCTCGTAAGAAACAACTTTATAAAAGGTTTTTATTTGTTTGTACTGTGAACGCGATTCTTTAACCTCTGAGCAGATTGGCATGCCGTTAAAATCATTCAATCAATTTTTTGATATGAAATATTTCGTTCCGATTGCTAGTCCTAACTAAGCAATAAAACTATGCAATTCTTCGTCTGCAGTTTTAAGAAGTGCCAATTAACCAAATTAGTAATGTTTAATTGATTGTGAATAATCATTTTAGCAAGGCAACTCATTCACTAATTTCCTCTCTTTTGAAAGCAGAAAAATTGAATTATATATAATTAGCCACAGCTTGCAGCAACATAGCTTCCCGCTGATTTTTGAGTACTGTTAGTGACCCTTAATAAAAAAAAAAAACCCTCCTTTTCCCCACGAGGAGTTTTTTAAAACCTTCACCTGGGTCAAATACGTATGCACACTAGATTTCATGCTGTTTAGCCGTCTATATTGGGGGTTGCTCCGAAAGTAATGCTTTGTATTTGTAACTAGTACCGGAGAGGGGGGCGTCATCGTGATGTAATGGTTAAAGCGATGGACTGCGGAATCGTAGTACGTTAGTTCGTACTCCAGTCGCGCTATTACGTTCACTTTCGGGCAAATACCCTTGGGAAAGGTATGAACCCCCTTATCCTCCCAGCTATGGGTTAAATAGTACCACTACTGTTCTTCTAGGAGAATGGCTTTGGCATTAGGGGCATCCTCGTGGTGTAATGGTTAAAGCGATGGACTGCGGAATCGTAGTACGTTAGTTCGTACACCAGTCGCGCTATTACGTTCATTTTCGGGCAAGTACCCTTGGGAAAGGTATGAACCCCCTTATCCTCCCAGCTATGGGTTAAATAGTACCACTACTGTTCTTCTAGGAGAATAGCATTGACATTAAATAACCTACAAAGGTTGATATGCCATTAAACAAAGAAACCAAGAAACCAAATCGTACCGGAGACCAGATTGATACCGTTGGATAGAGCGAGTTTTTAACAACGAAGCACTATTTCATCTGTGAGGAACAAGATCTGCTTACCACGCTGGTAAGACGGTCGCTCCGAAAGTAATGCATTCCCACGAAATCTATTGCGGATACAGGGAGCAGTTAAAACTGTCGGATACGGTGAGTTTTCAGCTAAAAAACACTATTTTTCCACATAGTTACTGCCATTGAACAAGTGCCTGCTTATTTTTTTTATTCACAGTAGTCATGTTGAAGAACAAAAGACCTTTCAAATTTTAGCTGTGGAAATGCAAAGCCAATGGTAGCGACTATATTTTAAAATTGTTTTTGTAGCTGAAAACTTGCTCTATCCAACAGTATTATCGCGCTTATTATACCTGTTGTTTGTGGGGCTGCACGTGGTGTAATGGTTATCGTCGTAGGAAATGTTTGTTTGTTGTTTTTGTTTTTTCACTCACTGGATCGGATGGCTAATAAATCTGTTGCTATTACGTCAATTTTAATCAACGTATTTGACCAGGTGAGTGTGACCCATGTCTCTTAAAGCGAAGAACAAAAGACCTTTCAAATTTTAGCTGTGGAAATGTAAAACCAATGGTAGCGACTATATTTTAAAATTGTTTTTTTGTAGCTGAAAACTTGCTCTATGCAACAGTATTATCGCGCTTATTATACCTGTTGTTTGTGGGGCTGCACGTGGTGTAATGGTTATCGTCGTAGGAAATGTTTGTTTGTTTGTTTGTTGTTTTTGTTTTTTCACTCACTGGATCGGATGGCTAATAAATCTGTTGCTATTACGTCAATTTTAATCAACGTATTTGACCAGGTGAGTGTGACCCATGTCTCTTAAAGCGAGGTTATTACATAATCAGACATTAATAGCCCTATCAGACGGTTATGCGCAGTCAGCTGACAATGGCGTATTGCTGATTCATGCTTACTCATTTTAGTTTCAGATCGATTTCCATCGTTGGTCATTTATATTAAGTATCATTGATTATATATGTGGTCAAATCCAGAAAGTTCCAAGTGAGATCGTATTGTGAAATGTTAGAAGTATCTATAACATTTATTCGACATTTTGTTGCATGTCTCATTCGTCAAATAATGACAGGTCGTTTTGAAGCCTAAAACTGGAGATACGAGGAAAAGAAATTCCATATTTTGTCAGCATCTTATATCATAGCGCATTAAATACCGAAAGTCGATACAAATAATGTCCATAGTTTCAAGTATTCCTATCAAATACTAATAATTTACACGCAATTATACGGTTTCAACCGGACATTGGCGTAATGGTTAGAGTGTTCGCCAATGACCCGGGAGACCTGGGTTCAATCCCAGTCATACCAAAGACTCAAAAAATGGTACTTGATGCTACCTTGCTTAAAACTCAGCATCATAAGGTAAGGGTAAAGTGGAACAATCCAGGGAAAGGAATAGCACCCTCCCCTACACCTTGGTGTAGTAGCTATCGAAAAGGGATCCTTCGGGTCGCCCTCGACTACGGTCGCCAACTTTTTACTATACGGTTTTAAGTAACTATTCCAATTTAATCATTTGTTTGCGGACATATATGGTTTCAAGTATTCCTATCTCATACAAATACTTTTCATGTACATCAAGGGATAGGAACCTCACCGGTACTGTAATTCTGGGTCAGAGTGAAGTTGGAATTAATAGTAACGTTGGAGGGATTCTGTTCTCTTCAAGGCTCTGCAGGTCGAGACTCACCACCGAATGGAGTTTAGAGTTTTACTCTGGAGAGCCCCCTTTAAGGGGT
>OY757923.1:91019145-91024145 GCA_963585895.1 Sepioteuthis lessoniana | reverse complement strand
AAAAACCAAATCCAATATATATATATATATATATATATATATATATATATATATATATATATATAAAGAGGATTTGGCATTAAATAACCTACAATTGTTGATATGCCATAAAACCAAACCAAACCAAACCAAATCATATATATTTAATATATATGTATAAAGAGGATTTGGCATTAAATAACCAACAATGGTTGATATGCCATAAAACCTAACCAAACTAAATCCAATATATTTAATATATGTGTATAAAGAGGATTTGGCATTAAATAACCTACAATGGTTGATATGCCATAAAACCTAAACTGGTTGCCATACCAAAGTTAGAGTCCAGTCTGCCCTACTATTTACCCATAGCAGGAAGGAGAATTGTTGGAAATCATACCTTTCCCAAATGGTAAAACGCAAAGAGCCCCGTCGCGGTTTGATCTCCGTTCATCGTGTCCATTTCCTACAACTGCAACCATTGCACTAAGAGCACTTGCTTTCACAATATACTCCCATAGAAATATTAACACTTTTTAATCATCCGTGGAGGAATACCAAAATGTATTGACAAGGATAGAGAACGTGTGCAGAAATTATATCATAAATGTTCTCCCATTTTTTAAAACCATTAATTATAACAAATTTAAGTAATATATATATATATATATATATATAGCTATATTCCTATGTGTTTGTGTTGAATATGTGTGTGTTTTATATGAAACAGAGGCCTCTGGTTGCTTACACAACCTGCTGTGGGTTAAGTGGTCACCCATTTAAGCAGTGAACAGTCTCATCGCTACTTAACTTTGGTAATCTAGCAGAAACCAGTGCTTTTAATGTGAGTTGATTAGAAGTATAAACACGTTAATAATAATAATAGTAATAGTAATAATAATTGAAGAAACTGTGGAACATGCAGGTGACAATTATACCAATTGAAATTGGTGCGTTTGGAACAGTAACTTAGGGATTACTAAAGGGACTGGAGGACTTGGAAGTTGGCGGACGGGTGGAGACCATCCAAACGACAGCATTATTGAGAACGGCCAGAATACTAAGAAGAGTCCTGGAGACTTGAGGAGACTTGCTGTGACTCAGACTACAGCGAAAAACCATCGGCTAACGCTGATGTGAAAAGCTCTAATGAGTGAATAATAAAAAAAGAGTTTGCCATCTTGTGGATTTTGACGTTCTAACGGAACACAGACTGAAAAAAAAAAAAAAAAAAAAAAAGAAAAAAAGAAAAATTATAGACAAACACTCAAACCTTGCTAGAGAATTAAAGATAGTGGGCTCAGAACGCTCCTCAGAAGCCTGAAGAAGGAATTGGAAGAACTGTAAATCAGTGGGAGAATCGAAACCATTCAGACTACGACATTGCTGAGATCGGCTAAAATACTCAGGAGACTCCTGGAGACCCGAGAAGATTAACTGTCATTCAAAATCCAGAGAAAGATCACTAGTAAAAAAAACTCGCAAGGGGAAACAAATATTTGGCCAGAAAACTAAAAAAAAAGAATATAGAACTTGAAGGTGACGGTGATACCAAGTGTAACTGGTACACTTGGAACGATCCCCAAAGACTTGATAAGGGGACTGAAAGGTATCCGTGGTGTAACGGTCATCGCCGTAGGAAATGGACACGGCGAAAAGAGTTCAAATCCAGACCAAGGTAATTGCATTTCACATAGCACTAATACCCTTGGGAAAGGTATCATTCTCCCTCCAGCTATGGGTAAGTAGTAGGACAGACTGATTTCTTCAGCCTTGGTGAGGGAATTAGTCTAGGAGAAGGAAAACTCTGAATTCAAACCTGTTAAACTCCGCTTAAAAATTGACCTTGTGTCATATTCTGCCCGAGCGGAGAGGTTGGTAAATATGGATAAGGAGACTGGAAAGGTTGGAAATCGGGGAATGAGCCGAGACCATCCAAACTACAACATTGTTAAGGTCGGCCTAAATACTGAGAAGGGTCCTGGAGACCTGAGGTGACTTGCTGTTCCTCAGACTCCTATGAATGACCATCACCTAAAACTTGTGTGAAAAATTTGCAAAAAATAATGAAAATAATAATACGAAGAATTGGTAAAGGAACTAGAGAACTTGGAAATTAGAAGACGTGTGGAGACCATCCAAATTACAGCATTATTAAGATCGGCTAGAATACTGAGAAGAGTTCTGGAGACTTGAGGAGACTTGCTGTCGTTCAGATTCCATGGAATTAGCATCACCTAACGCTGGTGTGAAAAACTCTCAAAAGAGTAAAATAATAAAGAAAGCAAAAAAAAAAAAAAAAAAAAAAATGGACAAGAAAAAAGAGAAAAGAGATAGATAAAAAAGATGTGGAATGTAAGGATGACGGTGATACCAGTTGTAATTGGCGCACTTGGAATTGTCCCGAAAGGCTTGGAAGTGGCTGGAAGAGTTGGAAATCAGAGGACGAATCAGGATCGTCGAAATTACACCATTCTAAAGATCGGCCAAAATACTGAGAAGACTCCTGGAGACCCGAGGAGACTTGCTGTCACTTAGACTCCAGTGAAATACCATTCGCAAACTCTGGCGTGAAAACTAGCAAGAAATATAATAATAACAGCTCAGTCCTTACAGTAATAGAATATAAAGGAAAACTTGATAAAATAGGACATTATTTTGTTTGGAAAGGACGTAAATACTACGGAATATTGGATTGTGAAAAACAGTATAAACACCAACCAGGAACTAATAACAGAAATAAATGGGTAAATAGTAGGGCAAAATAGGTTCTTCAGCCTTGGTGAGGCAACTTGTTTAGGAGAAGGAAAACTCTGAATTCAAACCTGTTAAACTTCGCTTGAAAATTGACCTTGTGTCATATCCTCCCCGAGCGGAGGGGAAACATTTATACAAAACAAAAATGGTAGAATTACTGGGATAACTTCCAGAACAACAAACTACACGAAATAATGCCTCAAATAGGAAAATCACAAAAAAATCAAACCAAAATATCTAAAAAAAGAAGAAATAATATTATCAAGATTAAGAATAAGACACTCACACATTACCCATTCATACCTCCTCAAAAAAGAAGAGGCCCCATATTGCATACCATGCCAAAAGCTGTATAATATTAAACACATATTAACACAATGCATCGACTTTGAACTAATACGACAAAAATATTACCTTACAACAAACTTAAAACAAATTTTCTATCAAATAAACCCAAAAAACTTACTCGGGTACTTAAAAGAAGTTCACCTGTACAGCAAAATTAAAAAAAAACAAACTCCCCCCCCCAAAAAAAATGTTTAAAAATACTTATAATAAATGTTCAAACAAAATATATGGAAAAAAGTGTGTTTAAAGAAATACTCCCCCCCTCAATTTTTTTCTCCACAAAATATACCAAAAATATAATAAAATATGAAATAACATCAATTCACCGCAAAAACTGAACCGGCATTAAATGACCCTTTCTGGTTGATATGCCGGAAAACAAAACAAAATCAAATATTCTCTGGGACTCTGCTATCCAAACAAATATTGTAGTTAAGGACGATAACAGAAAAACAAACCTTCTAATTGATATGTCAGTGTCCATAGATAATAACATATCACTTAAAGACTTTGAAGAAATAAATACAAAGATTTAAAAATAGATATTGAAAAACTGTAGCGCCTTAAAACTACCACCATGTTCGTCATAGTGGGAATCTTGGCTGTGACCAATAAAGGGACAGATCAACGCATTGACAAAATAACTGGCAGTCCCATTCTATATGAAATATGAAAAATTGCACTTTGCGAAACCACTAATCCCCTTAGGAATGTACAATCAATGTAACTGAAAAAATATCATCCAAAAGAGGCCGCAAAAAACGTACATACCTAGAATATAAAATAATCACTACCTTCCCTCAAGCTAGGTCTTAGGTAAAGATCCGCCGAAGAAGCGGAAAATAAAATTGAAATTCAAAACTCCCATGGGATTTTAACATACAAACGGATCACTTAATCCCGGCCAGAAGAGCAGACCTTATAATAATCAACAACAAAAAAAAAAGAGAATTTGCAAAATTGTCGACTTTGCTGTCCCGGCGGACCACAGAATAAATCTGAAGGAATGTGAAAAAAAAAAAAAAAAAAAAAAAGGATAAGTACATCGACCATGCTAGAGAATTGAAAAAGCTGTGGAACATGAAAGTAACGATTGTACCAATTGTGATTGTTGCGTTAGGCACAATAACTAAAGGATTATTAAAAGGCCTGGAGGACTTGGAAGTTGGCGGATGGGTAGAGACTATCCAAATGAAGGCATTGCTGAAAACGGCCAGAATCCTGAGACGATTCCTGGAGACTTGAGGAAACTTGCTGTCATTCAAACACCAGTAAAAAAAACATCTGCTAACACTGATGTGAAAAACTCTAAAGGAGTAAATCATAATAACAATCGGCCAGACGAACAGACGTACTGATAGACAAAAAAAAAAAAAAAAAAAAAAAGAGCACCTGCCGAATACCGGACTTTGCCGTTCCGGCTGACCACAGGGTAAAACTGAAAGAAAGCGAAAAGAGAGATAATTACCAAGACCTTGCTAGGGGACAGAAAAAAACTAAGGAACTTGAAAGTGACGGTGATACCAATTGTAATTGGCGCTCTCGGTACAGTAACCCAAGGACTGATAAAGAGACTGGAGGACTTGGAAATAAGAGGACCAGTGGTGACCATCTAAACAACAGCATGGTTGACGTCGGCCAGAATACTGAGAAGAGTCTTGGAGACTTGAGGAAACTTGTTGTCTCTCAGACTTCAATGGAAATTCATCAGCTAATGCTGGTGAAAAAACTCTCAAAAGAAAAAATAACTGATTTTGAGATACAAACGAATCACCTAATCTCGGCCAGACGACCAGACCGAGTGATACTCAACAAAAAAATAGAACTTGCTGAGTTGTAAACTTTGCTGTCCCGGCAGACAACTGAGTAAAATTGAAAGAAAGTGAAAAGAAAGATAAAATATCACGACCTTG
>OY757923.1:91011645-91014145 GCA_963585895.1 Sepioteuthis lessoniana | reverse complement strand
GAGAGAGAAACATATAGGAACAGATTGGGATAGATAGATAGATAGATAGATAGATAGATAGATAGATAGATCGAATAAAGTGATGACTGGTTAATTAACAGATACAATGTTCATGCGCTGAACAGAAGGAAAATACTACAGCATTATTGAACCAGAGCTTATCGAACCGAACTGCAATGGACGTTCGTATTTGAGAAAGATCCATTTTATTGCCCAACAAACGAAGACATTAGCTGTATGAATTACACCCGTCTTTTTCAAAGCGAAAATCAGATCCCGCATTTTAATTTTCGTCGCGTATGTTTTTGTGAAATTTATTCAACGAAGGTCGCACATGGTTAAGTCTCGTAAAGAGATGACATTGGTTACACAGATTATAATTATTAGAAAAGTCGTTTATTAAACCCACTGCTGTTAAGCTAAGGTCGGACAAGATAGACAGATGGATGTAAAGACGAGTTGAATGAGTAGGAAGGCTACACACAAGGCAATTTATTGCTAGTACTTCTGTAAAAAAGCGCATTGCGACCGATTATGTAGTGAAAACAATAAACACTAACCAAGGGAGGGTAGAAGATATACATGAATATCTGTTAAACTTTAAACTTAACCCTCTCTGACGCCAGAGTTAAAAATAAGATCAGAAAAATGCGTAAAAAACGAGGGATATATGAAAAAGGGAATTATCAGAAATTTAAATCAGATATTTGTTTTTATTTCAACGGTTAGCAAGCTAGACTAGCAAACCTACACGAGTGAGTTCGAGTCTCATTGGGCACCCCATTCATTCGGCCTTGTGCCACATCGAAGCACAGAGCTTTGTAAATTACTAAACAAAGAAGGATTGTCCAATGATGCTTTGTTTTCGTTTTTAGACCACAAAAAAAACCTCCATAGATCAATAGATATGTACCCAGATTCAATCTATGTAGGTGTACGTAAAAAAGAATTGTGTTTCAGATTGTATTAATTCAACAAGCTTAGATTAGTCTGGCACAAGGCTACGAGTATGAGATATCTACTCTATTTGTCAAATAGTGGAGAGTTTGAAATCGAGGAGGGAGAGCTAAAAGTGAGAGTCTGTAAAAGATAAAATAACAGAAAGAATGAGAAAGATAAATGTATTTTTTGTTATTCATTTATTGAGCTATTTTTTTTTTTTTTTTGCGAAAGGCTGGCTATATGTTGGTATCGGGCACTCGGTGAGGAGCGAATTGATTTCATTTCTAGTGTAGGAATAGTCTGCTTGACTAGCTTGTTAATCACGACCGAATCGAGAATGTTTATTTACTTTCTAAAAACACGCATACACACGAACATGCGCTTAGACACACACACACACACACACACACACACACACACACACACACACACACACACACACAATCTACGATATTTTATTATACAGTTTCGTTTTATTAATGCTATATTGCGTAGTTAAAAACGAAAATGTGTATAGCTCTACACATAATATAACGAGGTATATATATATATATATATATATATATATATATATATATATATATATATATATACTGATAGATAGATAGATAGATAGATATGTCTTTTAGTTCGAAGCAAAATGATGGAAGGAAAATTGCATTTCTTTCACAAAAATAAATATCTATTTTTTTTTTATCATAATTTCCTTCCTTGTCAATGCACTGAATCCAACGCTTCGTCATTGACGACATGGATCGATCATTATACAGTGAATATTTCAGATACAAAAATTAAGTTCAAATCATGACTGGCTACTGACTTATTGATCAATAAGAGACAGAGAGACAGACAGACAGAGAAAGAAAGAGAGGATATACAACTAATTATAAAAACAGGTCGATGTTAAAGCAGTATGTGTAGATACGTTTTGTTATGAAGATATTTTACACGCACACACACACAGATAGATAGATAGATAGATAGATAGATAGATAGATAGATAAACACTATATACAATTGTACATTCGTGAACTCCCTGTGTTTATAATTGAAGAGAAAAAATTACGATTACATTTTTATGAGCTAAACAATGTTTATAACGACCAACAATCGGTGCCCGAACCGTTTACATCTCGAAAAACAAATTTAGCGTTTTTACGGTCCCCATTGAACAAGACTCTTGACCATAGTCAAATTTACCCCCGAAAGAGGAAACCTTCGCTAATCTTCGACGTCAGTAAAAAAAAACAAACCTTGTCATTAACTAAATGCATAATTTCAAGATAATCTACACAACGTACTGTTATAGTAGTATCTTTTACCGTATGCGTGTGTAAGTGTGTATTTTTACATGCAGAAGAGATTAGCGTGTGATATAGGTAATTTGAATAGTGTGTTGACAAACTACAAAGCAAGCATCGTTTAATAACACGTGACATTGTGTATATACGAATTAATATTTGTATCTATTTGGCTTTTGAAAATAAAAAAAAAACGGACTGCTGAACTCTATTAACCTCTTAAAATTTTTATAAACCCTTTTCTTGGACGGTATTCT